>PXNZ01000428.1:0-25706 GCA_003012085.1 Trichoderma brevicompactum | reverse complement strand
ACAACCATACAGGACCCTTAGTCAGCAAAAAGCCCGCTATAACAACCGCTGTAATTTTCTTCTAGTGCCCCTATAGCTATCTTCTTTCAACTACTATAATGGATGCAACCTCTTTTCCTCCTGAAATAACCTATTTTTCTAAAGAAGAATTAGAGCTTGATCTAGATTATTATGCAGCAATTGGTGGTTATAAATGGATTACTTAAAGGTTTAATTTTAAAAAAGATACCTGCTGATAAAAAATACTTTATTCTTGCAATTAATTTTGCAAAAGCTATTAATTTTTAATTAATATTGCAGAATGCGATAGCGGTTGGGTTATTTGGCATTGATTAGAAGCTTAATTTTCCAGCCATGGCTATTTAACTAAGCCCCTAAAGCAACAACCAAGCCTGCCGCCAAGCCGGCTGCTACAATCGCTAAAGCTGCCGCGCTAAAGCCTGCTATAGCAGCTATATTAAGAGCTGCAGCTGCTAGAAGAGATACTACAATACCTGCTAGAGGAGCTAGAAAAAGAGCTGGAAAGAGAGCTGGAAAGAGAGCCGGAAAGAGAGCTGGAAAGAGAGCCAGAAAGAGAGCCGGAAAGAAAGCCGGAAAGAGAGCCGGAAAGAAAGCCGGAAAGAGAGCCAGAAAGGGAGCCTAAAAGAGAGCTAGCAAAGAAGAGGAGTAAAAATGTATATGCTAAGAAATAGAAGCAGCAGCCTAGAAAGATAGCTAGCTATAGGGGCAGCTAGAAGAAAATTACAGCAGTTGTTATAGCGAGCTTTTTGCTAACTAAGGGTCCTGTATGGTTGTACGGTCCCGCACAGCTATTGGGCGTCCCTAAAAGTCCAGGTATCAATAATCATTTATACTCCGTATATCCCGACTAATTGGAAAGTTACGTGTAGAGCTTACGGAGTACTCCGTAGATGATTACCTTTTTTTTTTTAGTGCTGACTCAGTTGGCTATCGAAATGATATATTGAGTTCAACAGGTATTATTTAAACCTTTGACTTCTTCACTCTTGCCCAAGATTGTAATTCTACTTTCGCTTTTATTCTTTTCATTTGTAAACAGATGCTCGACCCAACCATGGCGGATCAAACTAAAATTGAGGCCCTTATTAATGAAGCGCTTGACCGACAGGCGAAGGACGACCAAGATGCACTATGGGATTGCCTTGTTGTATGAGAACCCGAGATTTACTTCCTAGAATTTGAACTGAATTGAAGAAGCTTGTAGGACTCACGTCTGTCAATCAAGGGCATTATGGAGCATACATTTATAAATCAGCTCTGGGCGCAACACCATCCGAGTCTCGTCAGCTGCTATGGCGGCGTTACGTTGATGCACTCACGAAGATGCTCATAATCGTCGGGATGCCAAAGACACTGAACGCTCTATATTCAATGATGCCTATAGTAGACAAGAGAGATGTAGTCTATGTCAAAAAGTCAGACTGGGAGGTTGACACATCAGAGAGGGGCTGGGAGTACGCAAGATTAACACATGGAGAAGACTGGGCCGACTCATTCAAGGAAGCCAGCGCGTACGCGCCTGATATCGGTAAGTATACTGTTCCATATAGAAGTTAGTAAGGCTGAACGCTCTAGCACATATTACGATGAATGTTTCGATGCAAAATCTCTTGTCAGATTACACTGTACACGATGGGCTAGCAACTATGGCATTGTTAGTAACTGTGTTGGTGACAATGAATTGTCCGGTCCAAGCTTCCTGGCATGCAAAAGGGTACATAAGGCACGGCGGGGAAAAAGAAAATCTTGCTGATATTATCGCCTTCGCGAAGAAGATTGCAAATGTGACGGGAAACGAAATTCCTACAGATTTTCCGAATATGGAAAGCATGCTACACGGAATAGCATAATAATCTAGTGCTCAACTTCCAAAGAGTATAACCCTCTGGATAATAGATATGTGGTACTCAAGGACTCACTATCTCTTCTATTGCGGTGCTGATATATTACGATTGAGTAAACGCCTCTGTGGTAGCATGTCGATTATCTCAACCTCAAATGGCATGGGGGTTAAGATTCAAACCTACTATTAAGAATCTCCAGCTTTCTCTTCTCCTGTTTTCGGGTATCTACAATTTTGATGAAGCGTGCTTTATCACTCTATTATACCGTGCCCGTGTATCTCCGACACAGCATTTGTAAAAGCCTAGTACTAAAACCCGACAGGCGTCCCACTTGATCCATACAAACGCCGATGGATTTTTTATAGCGGTCTTGAGTTTCGGAGCGCACTAATAGAGCCCCACTGTTACGGGCTGTAGTGTCGACAAATGCACTAAGAAATCCCCATCCCTTCCTTAAAACGTCGTCGGTGTTGTGTAATTGTTAATAAATATGGGCAAGTATGTCCGGCTCAAAATCCGTGAGAAGAAAGACCGCAGAGGTAGTAGACGTCATTAGTGGATAGCGGTGATAAACAACAAGGCTACTTACTCCGTATAACAGATTAGAAACACATCCAGCGCCGAGATATGTATTAGTAAAGATCTAAACATATATATATAGATAGAGTCCTCGGATGAGGAATGAGACAATGTTAGCAACAATTATATCGGTTTTTCCATATATAGTAAAGAGAACTACGAACCACCTACACTATTCATTCAACATCTGGACAACAGTGTAAACATAATCCATCAGGATGTCAAAAGGAACAATACTCATCACTGGAGCTTCAAGCTTTGTCGGTGCTCATGTGCTCGAGCAATTCCTTTCTGAGGGTACTCCAGTCAGAGGCGTCGTCCGATCTCAGGCCTCAGCGGACCGTATTCTCAAGATGAATCCTCAATATGCTTCACTCCTCAGTTTCGCTATTGTTCCGGATATTACCTCACCGGGTGCTTTTGATGAGGCTGTCGAGGGTGTCGAGGGCGTCATTCATATTGCCTCACCTTTTATTCTCAATATCAAAGACAATGAGAAAGATTTACTTATTCCTGCTATCGAGGGCACTACCCAAGTGCTGAAATCAACCCACAAATATGCACCCCGGGTAAAGCGCGTTGTAATAACAGCCTCCTTCGCATCCATCGTCGATCTATCTAGGGGTTTCCGAGAAGGCTACATCTATACTGAGAAAGACTTTAACCCTGCCACTTATGACGAGGCTAAATCCAAGGACGCCAACGCTAGTTTTGCCTATTGCGCCTCTAAAGCACTTGCCGAGAAGGCCGCCTGGACATTTGTGGAAGAAAACAGACCGCAGTTTACCATCTCCGTCATCAACCCCCCTGTTATCTACGGCCCTAATCACCATTACATCGATAATCTAAATGAGATTAATACTTCATCCAGTATGTTCTATTCTTTAATGAATGGCTCTCGCACTGAGGTGCCGCCAACCGGCTTCTGGGCGATCGTCGACGTGCGCGATGTTGCTCTGGCTCACAAAGTCGCATACTATAAACCTGAAGCAGCTGGTCAGCGATATTTCACCACGTCAGGCCGTTTCAGCTTCCAGCAGATCTGTGATATCTTGCGGGAGAAATTCCCCGAGCTTCGCGATCGGGTGCCAGTCGGCAATCCTGGGGAGCCGATCACAGGTGTCTACGACGTGGACAACACCAAGGCAAAGAAGGAGCTGGGTATAAATTTCATCTCTTTACGCCAGATGGTTATTGATACTGCAAACAATTTTTTGAGTATCGAAAAGCGCCTTTCCAAGCCCCAGTAGATCTTAAATTCAATTTTTTTTCCTGATTTCAAGAGCAGGCAATTAAAGAAGTGCAACCCTTTTCTTAATAGAATTTGTAGTTCGTGCAATAAATTTGATTGGTTTAGATATTATTGTATGGATATCCAGTTGTGGTACCTATTAGACTCAAAAGCCTTCTATAATTATTCACTGCACCTTTGCAAAAGTGAATTGGAGATAACTTCATCTCCATATCTTGGAAGTGTATGTAAGACAGAGGAAGGGGGCAGATACTATACCCCTTCCGTTGAAGTGATAATAAAGCTCGAAGTTCTTGGATCATAGCTGGTATACATTTAATCAGGTATTCTTCCCAACATAACGGCTCCGAGCTATCGTAGTCGCGCCGCAGTAGCTGAGCTAGGTCCTTATTTCCCCTCTACTATCATTAATATTACCCTACTTTCATCAATCAACTCCATATTACAGGCCTAATTAGCGTACGTGCGTTTTCAAAATCCACACCGTTAGCTCTGCTATTCAAATGGAAGCAAAGATTTGTCCTAGCAGAGCCAATTTTTATGCAATCGTATCATGAATCAATAGGCCATGCACAATTTACAAGTAGGTTCCACCAGGACTTCCCAACTGTCTTAATGAGAACACCGGTGGCAAAATAGGAACAAAACACGGAAAAAGATATCGACTTGTAAGAAAACACTTATCTCCGGTCTTATTTTAGATATTGGAAATATTAAAATCGGAGAAAGAGCCGAAGAAACTTGTACCTTCTCGATTAGAACCATGGGCACGATCGATAGGTATTTTAATTGGTGCATATGCTGTAATTCTTATTGTCACTTTGGATTTAGAATCTGTATCATGTAGCCAAAATTATGCCCACAAAACGATTGCAGATATAATTCAACAGAAGACAGCCAATGGCAAGGCATTGTGAGGAGCGTCTGCACCTGGGGCCGTGGTTAATATAATAGGTCTCTTCCCGAGCTCTATCAAGTATGCTTAGGCATCTTCTCTCCGATTCTATTTTACATGAAGTTCCGCTAAAAACTTGCACCCTCGGCGAAGTAAGTGAACGGTTTATTTCTTATCTGGGACTTGTATCACGCTGTACGCCTAGGAACACGCGCAATGTTGGTGAGGGGGGGTTCTATTCGGTGGCTCCGCTTCATGTGTCATTCTCTAGACATTGCAATCGGACATATTAGCAGCTGCTTTGAATGAGCAGGCTGTATGGGGATTAAACGCGTCACAGTGTGGGTACCATTGTTATGAGTCATGGGCGCAGACAACAGTACGTAGCAGACTTGCCAATCAGTCCATAGAATAAAAGTAATTATTATTAAGAAACCTCCATCACCTTTTGGATTTGAAATTATGGAGGCAGAGGATCCCCCCCCCCAATATACAGTGACATTTCCAACATGATTTTGGCATCTTTATAGGCTAGGAACCAGGCACACTTCTCTATGACTTCGTCTATGCTGTGTATGTATAAATGTAATTTTTGTCTGCTGGATTGAATAATATCGCAAAGCAAACAGTGAGTTACACCTAGAGTAGTTAAGCTCTAGGACATGAAAAAGTAAGTACGAAAGGGTAAACAAGGCTAGGGGAGCGATTCCTACATATTTTCATAATGCTATTAGTGCTGCCTACATCCTTACTAACCACAAGTAGCACGTGAGTGAGCGCCGAGGCATTTAGCCGGACTTTAGCAGGTAAAGCTTTTTAATCGGTATACCAAATCACGTGATATAACTGCATTAGTAAAGCCCCTTGAAGATGCGCGAACTGTGTCACGATTGCGCTATTTTCTCCTGATCGCGCCTTGTGATTGAAGCTTGCTTTCCATCTTATTTTCTGCGATTGATACACTCTTAAGACACAAACCTTTCCTCTCTATCTTTATTCTAACTGTTATATGTTTTGCCATGGTAGACACTGCCACATCGGTTACCCGAGATTCTCACGACGAAGACGATGATTCGACACAGCCTTTCTCCTCGCCTGGGTCAGTGAAATTGTTCTCGTGCGATTCCCTCAGGCCAAGTGCTCGTGTGGATAGCCGTGCCGCTCTGCTTGATGACATTTTTCAGTCGAAAGTTGCCTGCGAAGCAAGATCGGGAAATTCCTATGCATACTTAATAGACAAGTCTGTTAAAATGGTAGGGATCTTGCTGGCCGCAGATTGTGAGTAGCAGTTCATTGCAATACCTTTGAATCTGCGTAAGGCGGTCGCAAGTCATGATACTGCTTGCGATACCTTGCTCTTATCTTGCCTCCTTATGCCAGTACTTTCCCTGCAACAATGTCATCATGCGATGAGCGGCGGAACTTTTCTTTTAGCACCCATACAGTGCAATATCTGTGTCCTTGGCCAATACCATTACTAGCACATAGCCAAGTTTATATCTGTCACCGTCTGAAGTACTGACTCATTAGCCCTCTAGACGCGTATATGCGGCCCAAGACACCGAGCCCAAGGACAAATTTGATTATAGCAATGGCAACACTGCCATAAGCCGCGGCGATGATAAGAAGCCAGCTCTGGCGGGTTCCAGTGCACATGGTAGAATCGCTTCGGAAGTCGACATGACATATCGAAATAATATGATAACTTGGAAGAATGGCGAGGGCCAAGCACAATGTATTGAAGATCTATATTTCGATTTTTATATGGATACCTTAACCAATACAGCTATTTTCAAGCTATATGGCTACATCCTCCTCAAGGGAAATAAAGGCAAAGGCAACAAACAGGCCATTTATTTGTTCATACATCCCGAAAATATTGAGACTATATCATTGGAAGCTGCTTCTAGCTCCCCATCAATGCCGATGAATGTCGGGCACAGTCATCACTCACTGTGTTTTTCTATGATGACCGCGCCTCGTCTTGTTGTCCCCAAAAATCTTATTCTGGAATCGAGGCCGAAAACCAGAGCTCTACTAGATTCAATTCAGGCCCTCGCCACTGTAACCAGTTTTACTGTACACATGAAAAATTCCGACACGATTGCACCCACAAAGAGAGCTTTGGAATTAATCGCCTCAGCTTTCTCAGCATCACACATCGATAATCGTCCCTCCACGAATAACAGGCGTGCCAACCTTGCCACATTATACGCTGGCAAAGGCGGTGAAATTATTAATGCAGACATTACTGCAAATCTTGAAGCATGCCCGCCGCCGTTATATAGCGAACCCGGGCTTAGTTGCAGTCACATTTCAAGTAAGCACACCATACGGAGTACCCTATGGCCCATACAGCTATCGAGGCTAAATGAATTCATTTCCAGATAAACGCAAACGCAAAGGCTCCGACATTGACAAAGATCGTTGCTCTACAGCCCAGGACAATATCCTACTGATTCTGAAAGACATTTGCACCAGACTCGATGGCATTGAAAGTCGCATGGGTCGCCTCGAGGATAAAGTCTCAGAGGTACTGGATGCTGGTCGTAGCCCGCACCGATATGGAGCTGAAGAAAGAATGGAAATGCTAGAGGAGATTGATAACCGAATTGATGATTGTATAACAGATCTAAAAATTGAATCCCATGACATAATTCAAGACCTCAGAGATGAGATAGACGGGACCTTAGAGCGTCTAGATAACGAGACGAGTGAGAGGATAGAGCGGCTAGAAAGCGACGTGGAAGAGTCGACAACAAGGCTAGTAGAGAAGTGCTTGAGGAAGAAGCTACTAAACGCCAGCTTGCGGGTCGATGGCACTGTATTCTTAGATATTTAG
This sequence comes from Trichoderma brevicompactum, assembly GCA_003012085.1. Taxonomy (NCBI): domain Eukaryota; kingdom Fungi; phylum Ascomycota; class Sordariomycetes; order Hypocreales; family Hypocreaceae; genus Trichoderma; species Trichoderma brevicompactum. The sequence goes on along the minus strand of PXNZ01000428.1, from coordinate 18,273 downwards.
GTCGTGCAGCAATTGTTATCCTGCACCCGCGATAATTACACATATGAAATCTCCAGAATTTGAAGTCAAATAACCCTCCTAGTAGTTGACCTCATGATATTGAACACGAGGCCGCCATGACTTCCAATCTACCTTTCAGTCAATACTATTTGCCCGTTTACTCCACCAAGTATTTGGCGCGTATGTTTTTTTCCTTCGATGTATAACAGTATTTTATAAGGGTTTTATAACTTTTCTTGGAAGAGGTGAATGGAACTTATAAATCAGTGTTGTTTCTTTTTAAAGCGAACATCAATGAAACAGATTAAGGCGCACTGAAATACCTAATGGAGCATTTCTTAATAAGCGACCAGCTGAAAGGACACTGTCAAGTAATGTCTCTCGCAGAGTCGAAGTTTGTACCAATCAAGAAGAATTATTATAGGATTAACAGTGCGAATGAGCCTCTCTAATCAAGCCTGCAGACGATGCCGTGCAAGCTGCCCGGGTTCCAAAGCCCGCATTAATAAACAAACGGATAGTGAAGATTGCAGTAGATCAATCCTCATGTTCGTTATAATAGTTGCCTTAGTCTCACATAACATTGTTTTGGCACCACTGTCGCTGTGTCGATGCTTTCATAGGAGCTGAGTTCTCTGGGACATGCTTCAAATTCAAAGTTCCAAACCAACAGCGCCAATACAATTCTTAGCTCCATATATGCCAATTTCTTGCCAAAGCACCCTCGTGGTCCACCACCAAAGGTTAGAAATGGTCCAGAGTGCGTATCGTATTCAAGTTCTTCAAATTCTCCTTTTGTCTGTATTCCAGGCGTTCGTTTTAGCCATCGTTCTGGTCGAAAGTGACTAATATCATCCAAATCCCATTCCCCAACGCGGTCTTTTGAGTCTTGTGATGTGCTAGATCTGGCGGTCTCAAGAATGTCAAAACCAGGCTCCAGCTGTCCACCAGGGCCATGGTTATAGATTATAATGCCTGTTCCCTTCGGGACTGAGTGACCTAGGATAGTGACATCCACTAAAGCTTCACGTAGAATGGTGGGGATAGTTTTCGCGACCCGCAAGCACTCTTCTAGGAAGGCATCGAGGAATGGCGCTGGCTTTTCGATGATCTCCATCACAGTAGGCTGGCGCTTCTCTGCATTGGCTTCTGCGTAGGCAGTGTGCAATTGGCGGCGAAGCTTGGCCTGAGAATTATTATTATCAGTTAAAAGCTTGATGATCCACGAGAGTGTAGTTGATGAGGTGTCATGACCCGTAGCTACATAACCGAAGAGCTATATTCCGTCCAATTAGCTTTTTTCTCTCCTATATTAACCCAATTAACGATAGTGAAAGCGGGCTGTAACATTACCTCATCTCTCATTCTAGGGGCGTTAATGTTTGGCTTTCTTCCCTCCTTTCTTGCATAGCCTATCTCCCTCTGCAGCATCATGTCCATCGCACATCGCATACGCTTTTCCTGCTTATTCCCCGATGTCAATCTCTCAACGCTATTCTTTATTTCACGGGTGATAAATTCCTCCTTTAGTGCAAAGGCCTCACGCCAGATCGTGTGCCTCAAAATCCAATGGTGAAGACGCGGGAATGGGGACTTGTATCCGACTACCACGGTTCCTGTCACTTTGATCAGAGCCGCGCGGGATTTGGATATAGGGATGCGGTCGTAGGAGACTGGGTCATCCTTAGAATTTGACGACCCAACCGAGAATGGCTGAAGCTGCAAAAATTCGTATTGCTTTTGTGTTGCTGAGTCTTCAAGCGGAGTGCCAAATGCTGCTGCAAGAATAATATCAAGCGCTACATAATGAATGTCCTCGTAGGCAGAGAAGGGACGCCCCGCGGCTTGAGAGGCTTTGAGTGCCCACATATCAACCAGCACGGTGGCGATATCATAAATGTGCACAGCAGAAACCTATGTTGTCAGTCTGTGATATCCTTGATAATTTCAACCGACAAGCTCACTTCATTGAGAAATGCGGGTGTCATTAAATCCCTCACTAGTTCTTTATTCCCTTTGAACCGTGGATCGCGAGTCTGCATCGCAAGATGAAAATTCGACCCAATGGTTCCGAAAATATCCGCGTTCCTCTTGCTCCGATCAAATTCTCTGTGCCTCTTTGACAAAATATCATACGCCTCGCGAAAATCCGTTATCAGTATGAACGGCTTAGAATATGGGAACATAAACACCTGGGAAATGGATGTATTCAACTTTGCGTTGTGATCGCAAAAAAACTGCCTAAAATTTCCTGTTTTCTGATACTGACGCATATCGGCTGTATCACCCAGAAGACGTCTCGATGATGCCTTGTTGTAAGGAATATCTCCAGGAATTGGTTTTGGGAATAGCCGGATATAGAGACAGTATATGCAAATGCATATTCCAGCAAGACTGATAGGAATAGAGGCTGGGATCGTCCAATGTCTCAAGTCGCCCCCGTTTGCGTCTGCCATATTGTAGAAGTACGTTGGTTTGCTCTATTCGAGACACACTATATGTTGATGAAAATTCTTTCAAACGTTTATCATTAAACGCATACTTCATCGGTAGTAGCGAAATTGAAAGATGGGATGGCAGCGTGAATAAGTTTCTAGCAGCGACTGTGAAGCTTATTATATAGTGCCACTTCGGAGCTCCAGCTCACTCGAAAGTTTATTAATCTTTCGCCAAGGTTTTAAATTCTTAGTGATTATGTTCTCCATAAATTCATGTCACTACAAAGCTTCTGATTCGTTTTCTGACACTGCGATAGTTTCATTGCTGATAACTTCTCTTCCCGCTAGTATTTTTCCAAGGGCTTACTCAGATTCTCGGAAGACAGAAATCCTATTTTTAAAGCCGCAGCACTACACATATTTGGGAAAGAGTGTGACGATTGTGCTATGCCACAGCGAATATTGTGCTAGAAACAAGTAGTTGATGCTTGCGGGTAGTCGATTCGATGTCGTTCATGATAAACTACTCTCACTTGCGTACCTAGAAGCGAACTGTGTATTTCATAGTAGATGGTCAATGTAATCCTCTTAGCGTAGGCTTCGGGAGGATCAAAAGTTGAGTACTATTTACTGCAATATATTCTAAAGACAAATCTAATGAAAATGCATGGGACCAGAAATATCTTTGTTGTGCCACCCCGTTCTGACATTGTCCAACGTTGCCCTTATAAAATATACCTTGCAAATTGTGAATCTCCTGAAATATTTTATTTTCGGATATTCAAGCTGATACCAAATCCCATTAAGTTCAACTCTGGTTACTGATGTGGCACCCTAATTGTACCACCAAAGCTTCCCCTTCCTGCAACCGACAATGGATAAGGCCTCAACCAATGCGGCTCATGGAGATTTACCTCAGCTATTGGATATTTTCGCGGGTAATTCTATTTATTCTATTAGGCCGTCAATTGCCTGGTCGGAATTTATTGGTATAGCTCGTTATGATCAGAAAAGACTGAAATACTATGTATATAGTTACGCATATTCAAATTTTTGTACTACCTGCTTCTAAAGATAATAACATACTAATGTTAGATAATGAAGAAAAACTCAAAATATATTGGTTTGTAGATACAATAGATATATCTCCAAACTACATAACATTTTAAACTAGACAAATGGAAGATATATAACTCTTGGGAGCTTAACAAAGCTCAAATCCAACCAACCTTTATTTCGCAATGTCTGATACTATTCTCATGTTGTATAAAAGAAGTCTGATGTTACAATTAGCAAGATAGCAAAGTCAAAAGTACGCTTTATGGACTTGGGATATACCTGGATGCATATCTCCAATCTCTTCCAAGCTTTGCTGCCTGGAGGCAGAACTCTCCTCTAAGTATTGTACGCGCTTCTTCTTGTCATTCAAATACCCAAGATACCACCGAAGAATCAAAGATATCACGACCACTGCAATTGACATTCCCAATGATGCTGCATTTCCCCTTTTGTCTGACGTTGTTAGATAGACTGAATTGTTTTTATTCCTTTTCAACAGATTTTCTACTTACAGTATGGCGGGTCAACGTATATCTGGTTACCTGCTATCGAGAACGACTGTGCGAACATGTTAAATAAAGCTAAACCGGCACCCCTTTGCCAGATGAATTAGATTATTTGTCCTTCTTGGTTGAATTCGCGTAGTTTGATAACAATGGGCAAGAGCTCACCTCCTTGTATAACCGATAAAGTTCATGGCTGCCCAGGTCAGAACTAAAACAACTTTGGAGTACATACAAAAGGCTACTAGGCAAGTGGCGGCAAATCTAGCATCGCGATTCTCGAGTCCAATTAACATTGCATAGCCCACAATGCCCCCAATAGAGGAGATTGCAATCGTTAGCCCGCGGGCATTTGTTTTATCCGCGATTCTGGAGAAAAACAAAATGCCCAAGCAGGCGCATCCGTACACGATCACTGTAAACAACTGAGCTCCGACTGAGCTGTATCCAAAACCCTGTCAATAATCAGTATGATGAAGCACAGGTTTCTCCTTAGGTGAATCAATAGATGCTTACACGAACGAGTGCGGGTAAGAAATTAGATAGGGAAGATATTGTGAAAAGAGAGACGCAGTATAGAACATTAAATAGCCAGAAGTGAATGCTCATCAAGAGCTCCAATATTTTCTTTGGTTGTAGGCGCGCCTCTGATGAATTATGAGATCTCTCACTTCTTCGAACCAATTCTTCTTTCTCTATATCGCTGAAACCGTGGCGAACTTCCAAAGGCGAAGCCGGAAGAAAGAAGAGAACAACGAAGGCGAACCCGATAGGTAGGATTCCTTCAATTAGAAAGATCCACTTCCAGGCTCTCCACCCATTTGCACCGTCTAAATTCTTACTGATGCCATAAGAAACTAATCCATTGAAGGCACCGGCAAGAGTTGAGGTCGAAAAGAAAATGGCACTCCGAGTAGCGAGCTCATGGTATTCGTACCAAAAAGAAAGATCTATGAGGGAGTTTGATATCTCAGTATTTTGTCCCCTGTATTGAAAAATAAGTGGGCTCGGTTTTGGCATCCATACAAAATGCACCGCCTTGTACAAAGGCTTCTGCAGCACCGATAAGAAATCGCATCGCTATCAATTGGCCACTGGATTTGACCAGAATTGTGAGGACTGTGAGTAAACCCCACTAAAGTGAAAGAAGTGTCAGCCAAAATAATTCATCAGACATCAGTAAAGTATCAGCCTACAAGTAACATTGCACCGCAAAACTGCACTGGTGCTCGTATTTTTTTGATTAATAGGGTGCCCGGTAGCTGGAATACGACATAGGAAACTAAAAACATAGAGGAAGCGTTTGAATAGTCCTTTGGTGAAAGATGGAGTTCCTCTTCTAGACCGGCAATTAGAGCATTTGCCAAATCAGAGCGATCCTAGTCACATGGCATCAGCTTCGGAAGTATATGTTGGTGAATAATGATTTCGGTTACCATAGAAGCAAAGAAGTAGACACTCGAAATGAGCGGCAAAATAAACCAGTCGAGCTTCCATTTAAGCTTGCGACGCTGTGTATTGTCGAGCCTCGAATCGACAGGAAATTCAACATGTGTGGTATTCGTCTTGCCCGGTACGAAATCTGTGGCACTACCCGGGTCCAGACTGTTATTTGACATTTTGGGATGATCAGCAATCCGGCTTGTAATTGGATAATTTAAAATGAATGATCTAAGTCTTAATGGCGATGTTATTAAGAAGTTTTTTTTGAGAAATCGTTAAAGTTGTATTTGCTGTTAAGCAGTATTTGTATTATTTTTGAGATCACAGCCACCTAGGAATAATCGTGTATAATCCCAAAATCTGGGGTAAAGTGGAGTGGCCCAAATGGGTCAGGGTAGGGCGAAACTCGGAGCAGTAAGCGGAATAGTCCGATTGGTACAGCTGGCATTGTCGGAGGGGCGGCGATCTCTCTATTTCCAACCTAGGTGCACCTCTTTTTCTCTTTTCTCATGTTAAAGACAAAAAGGAGTATTCTGAGATTACGATTGAAAGCATACGCGTCCTTGCACAGCCCTGTGATATCGTATGAGTTGAGACTGGATTAACATACAACCACGTTTTTGTATCACATATGACTACCACATGTTGCATCATCATGCTGGCATTCTAGTCGTACTAGTATTAACACGTCGACTAAACTGTGTGAGATACTTTAGCCGCATGCTACGTACTAGCCTCTCATTTTAAGACTTCCCCAGAACAATTATTGCTATTCTAGGCTCTGACATCGGCAACTTGACGGGAGATAGATAGAGCCTGAATCAAAGTTCGCTAGCGCTATTTCGTAGTTTATTTCTATTGAAAGCATATTGTGGGGAAACCAAAATCACATGCAATTGAAATCTGGAGCGAATTTCGCTGCCCGAGGTATACCAAACACGAAGATCAAACTGAGATGTGACCCGCAGCTGAATCTCTCTATGCCTGAACGACATCATAAAGCGAGTTTCGCTTAGTATTTATTTTCTACTATGAATAAATAAAAGCCATTGTGCCGTTCGGTCAGTACCACGAAAGTTTAGATTCGGTCGTATAGGAAAGATTCGTCCAACATAATAGACTTTTCCTGATGGATACTTTTATAAGCACCGCTCATGTTCCTCCAGAATTTCTGAAGTCTGCATACCTTATAGGGAAAATCCCACGACGAGCCCTGGCATCAGAACCTCGTGTCTCTTACGACCTCTACATCCCACCAGAGCCTTACAAATCTATTTCACTAGCCCAAAGCAAAGGCGAGTCACAGAAGGCTCCTCAAAAGCTTCCACTATTGGTCTTCATTCATGGCACTTTACGTGATGATTGCTATATCGATAGAGGGCTTATCCCCTTCGCTGAATCCACGCCCTGTGCCGTCATGGCGCCGCTTTTCCCTGCCGGACTTGACAGCCCCTTTGACCTAGATTCATATAAACTACTTCGGTCCCGAACACTACGATCCGATTTAGCGCTCTTGAGTATGATAGATGAGGTGTCTTATTCCTGGCCAGGCATTGATACAAGTAAAATATTTCTCATGGGTTACTCAGGCGGTGCTCAGTTTGTGCATCGATTCCTCTATCTCTACCCTGAACGTCTCGCAGCCGTCAGCATTGGGGCCCCAGGGAGCGTGACTATCCTAGACACTTCAATGCAGTGGCCTGCGGGCATAGCAGATGTGGAAAAGCTTTTCGGCGTATGTATCGATAGAAATTTGATCAAACAGGTACACATTCAACTCATCGTAGGTGACGCTGATACTGAGATTCACGGTGGAAAAGACTTTTGGACCTGGCTACGGAAGTCGCGGATAGCATCCCGTGCCGAGTTGGTAGTGGACGTTCAGCCGGAGATAGAGCCAACCGTATTACAGGTCAAAGAAGTGGTGAAAAATAGGCTGGGAACTTTGAAACGACTGCAGATGTTGTGGAGAGAGGATGGGATAAACGCTCAACTTGATATCGTGGAGGGTGCGAAGCACGAGGCTCTTAAATGCCAAGGTCATTCTTTGAAGTTTTTGGATTCCCTGATGCGTAAGTGATATAGTATGGTGCTTCAGCTCTAGCCTGTAGCCTTAAATATATATATGAGGTTGTTGATTATTTATCCATTGACTAGTTACCACCGAGCTGTAGCATATGATCCGTAATGTATTACATCCCAAAGTCCAATTAGGTCAGGCCCATATTTGATGCAAATGAAAGCTTTTCAATATGTGTTCTACTTTCCATTTATCGTTGTCTATCGTGAGAATACTATAAAAGCCTTGAAAATATATAATTAATATCCCCCTAGGTTCTATACGCCTACATTTGCGTCCATGGCTCATCAAAGAAGTTATTTGAGGGTGACGCCAAAAATCCCAAGAGGTCGTCATATGTATTAGGAAGCCAATCGTGCCACTCAGTTAGCGAGTTCTCAGATATGGAAGGCCTAGGGTGGCTTTCTGAAGCTATTAAATTTGTGGTTAATGACTGTAATGTAGAATTAGTCGATCGTATAGTCAAACCTATAATTGAGGGGATAGCAGCTGTGCGCTCGCGAATCTTCCTCGCAATCTTCAAACTATCATCTACTATCGTCGCACTCGGGTCTCCGCTGTTATCACTGAAGTATGCTGATGATATTTTGTCTTCTGCATGCCGAGATAAAAGACGAATCATTCTCGCAGTTCGAAAAGGCTCGTCTAGTTCTTCGTTCGACCAAGCTAGAAATGTTTCATACACTTCTTTTATCTTGTTGCGGGCCAAAATTCGCTCCTGAGGCTGAAGGTCTTGATCTATGGCAAGGAACTTGGTCAAATACATCCCGGCGATGCACAAAACGCGGAAAAAGTGCTTTGGGTAATACACTGTTACCCCCCCAAGTTTGCGAATTCCACGAGATGACGGTTCATCGGTCAAGGGCGGCGTATTGTGTGGACGGAGACTTGAATAAATACTAGTAAGTTGCACGGCAGCATGGAACCCTCTGTACCAAGCTGCCCTCTCCTGTGTGTTTGAGTTCTTTTCTATTTCTCTGGACTTCAAAGCCAATAAAGGTATAGCACATAAGCGCAATTTTGCTGCCAGGAAGTCAATATGATATCTCTGAGGCAGTGGATTCTGTACCCTGGCTCCTAAAGAATCCAGATCACGCTCAAGAAGGCCCAAAAGTGACATTTGCAGTTGACTTGGAGAGATACCGAACAAAATCGCAGAAACCTGAATGGAGTATTCCTGTAGTTCACAACGCGCCCAAAACTCGTCAGAAAAATAAGGCTGCATATGCGACTTGATACCTGGGAGTCGTCCAGCTACGGAGCTCATCGGTGGTGGAAAACCATGGTCAGTTGCCAGCCTAAGTTGCAGATATGTTAAAAGCCTCGATCTTGCTTCACATGTTGGAAGGGGATTCGGCAACACTAACTCTGTACTGACAACAAAGCAACCAAGCCATGATTTAAAGTACAACAGAGAGTTGGCAGATATGTCTCCCATGGCCTGAAGAGATTCACGAATTCCTATCTGCTGCACAGCCGAAACTGCAAGATTGCAGTAATTCCAACTTGGATCGTCAACCTGGCTCATGACTGGCATCGGCCAGGCACAGAGCAGTAGGAGGGATTGAACTGTATAAACACAGCGGATTGCTCTAATCAAGTATTCAGAAAGTAGTTCATGAAAGGCAGATTTCAGTCGTGGAAATTGCTGGGAGTGAATTGGGTGATTTCGAGCTGATACGAGCAACAACGTCCAGAACAGAATCTGGCTTTCTTGATAAAGGAAGTCAGCGGATTTCCTGGGGGCTATAAACGGAACATGATGAAAATAGTTAATATAAAAGCTGCATTGAGTTAGAATAATTGTTCTCTGCATTACAGGATTGAAACTTGCTGTTCCAAAAGCTCAGTGACGACAAGGGACCCGAAATGTACGCCGCCGAGCTCATATGTTACCGTTGTAGAGGACGGTGTCCTACAGTCAGTAGGTAGCGATGTATCTACCCCGATGCTAATGTCATCAGGCGTCTCAATGTTTTTGGAATTAATCGATGGGCTGGCATCAAAGGCTCTAGAGTTATTCTTGAACGAATGAATGAGCTTCTCGAGTTCTTCTTTTTCTTCGATCACCTTCTGTAGAGTCCTGAGAAAATGAGAAATTATAAGGCAATTATAACATACAAACGGGGCAAGGGAAGTGCTGCTCACCCTCTGACTACTTGTCGCTTGAATCTTGGATCAAAAACGCATGCTTTCACTTGCTTCTCGCACCTCGAACAAGGGGCTGGGAACCGTTGTTGTGCATCGCATCGCAGCTTAACAAAACAGTTAATAAAAATGGGACCCTCCTAATAGTTGAGTGAGACGTGGAGAAGCAAACCTTAACCTGCCGGCACGTCGTGCACGCAATGGAAGTTCGCTTTGCGCCCGGCATCTTCGGCACTATAGAAGAATTATCCGAGTCTATGCTATGTGGTAATTAGGAAACTTGAAGCGCTCTCATTTCTGATGGGCCTCGAATGCAGGCGCGACTCTCCTGTATTCGCTGTGGCAAAGGCAAGTCAGCATCCGAGTTTCGCTTGTCGGGCCGAGTGTGGCGGATTTGACGTCCGGGAAGTCGGAGCGGAATTCGCCTGAACGCCATAGCTCAAAAGACAGTGCCCCTGTATGCCAGCACATTGTATCACATATAAGATGCAGAGTTCTAAATATGCAAACCAAATACTTGAGTTCACGAAGAATCATTTGAACTAGTTTCGTCATTTTTTCCCCATATCCCAGTCTCGTTGAACTGCCTCAGCAAGATGGGTTCCGCTGCCACTCTCGCATCAGGCCTTGAGCCCCTTTGCCGCATTATTACACCTGTTGGGATGCTGGGCTATGGCTTCGATGAATCTGATATTAAGGATGCTTTAGAATACTCATTGACCAGTAAAATACCTACTGCAATTGTTTTGGACTCTGGCTCTACCGACTCAGGGCCTATGAAATTGGCATTAGGAACAATGACCTGCCCCCGCGCATCATACGAAAGAGATTTACGAAAGCTTGTCACTATCGTAACTAAATATCGTCTTCCAGTACTTATTGGATCAGCAGGGGGAGATGGAAGCAATGCTCATGTCAGAGAGCTTGTGAACATCGTCAAAGAGATTTTGGCATCTTCAAGCAACAAGTAAGCATATAACCTAATTATACATCTTCTGCGCCGTTTGCTGATAAAGCCCGTTTCTCTTTTCAGTGCTACCCAGCTGAAAGTGCTAGCAATATATAGCGAAATTGACGGCAGTACCGTATTGGAACGACTGCGTACAGGAAACATCTCGGGTTGTGGCCCCTGTGTGCCTCCCTTGACGGTTGAGGACGTCGAGGCCACGAAGACGATTGTCGGACAAATGGGTCCAGAGCCTTACATACGAGCCATGTCTGCTCATCCAGACTTTGACATCATTATTGGCGGCCGTTCCTATGATCCAGCGCCATATGTTGCCTTTAGCGCCTACCATGCCTTTAATCAATTGTATCGCCCCGTCCTTTCTCTTGACAGTCATATTTTGGGAGGATTCACACATATGGGTAAGATTATGGAGTGCGGCGGCTTATGCGCTACGCCTAAGAGCCCCTCCTCCCAGGCAACGATCTACAGAGACGGTACATTTGACGTGAGACCGCTTCTCCCTGGGGCTCAGTGTACTCCCACTAGCGTCGCTGCTCATACACTCTATGAGAAATCTCGCCCCGACCAGCTTCATGGTCCAGGAGGATACATTGATCTTTCTTTCTCCACCTATTCGCCGCTATCAGACAACTGCTCGGTCAGGGTCAGTGGAACTACGTTTCACTCTTCAAAGGGAGGCGGCAGTTGCTACACAGTCAAATTAGAAGGTGCTAAAGTCATCGGTTATCGAACCATATTTATTGGATCATTCGTGGATCCCGTTTTAATTTCTCAGCTACACCCCCTTTTGGACAAGGTCAAGGCATACGTGGCTCTGCAGCACTCTCATATCGCAGAGAAATGGGAGCTTGGATTCCATATATACGGATACGATGAGGCTAACAAGGCAGTCCATGCAAAGAACGTGTTTGTGGTTGCTGAAGCGCTCGCTGAGACACAAGCAACAGCTACAAGTATTGCTTCCAGTGCTAGAGTTGGGTGTATCCATGGACCATATCAAGGTCAGAAAGCCACGAGCGGCAATTTTGGCTTTGGGTTGGGGGGGAAGGGAGAAATCGAGACAGGTCTCTGTGCTGAGTTTTCGATTTATCATTTGATGAACCTAGAAGATGCGGAAGAAGACGCTACCGAAATTCTTCACGGGGATGAAAGCAAACAGAAGAGATTATTCTCCTTTGAAGCTCTACTTCTCGGGGCGGGAGAACGAGTCCAACGTTCCCATCGAGATGCTGATGCAATCGATAGACTTGAGGATGTACAGTTGTGCCCAACACCAGCCAATGTAGTATCTGAGACTGCGCGTCCTATTTCGATCCCCAAAACCGTCGGCGAGGCAGCAAAGGTTATTAGGTCAAAAAATGCGGGCCCATACGAAATTACGTTCGACATCATCTTTAACAGCAAAGACACTTATGACCAAGTCAAGGATTCCGGCCTTCTTCAACCCGAATTAATTGCAAAGTTGTACAATCTCTCTATTGATAGCATTGTTTATTGCGGTTTCTTCGACCAGGCTCTGGCATTCAAGGCTACCATTCCTCGTATGCGCGATGGACGGCCTGTAGCATCTGGTGGCTTCATGGAAGATGATGTTCATGGATCGCAGAAATATTTACCCCTGATGAATTTGCAATTGAGTGGTAACTGCTAAGTGTTGGAAGCACTCAGGTCTGTGATATAGTGCACGTAATTAGGTGGATCAGTGCTGTAGAGAGTGCTGAGCTCCAGCAATAACTAGTTACTCCTCCCTATACCCTGCAGGGGCTTGTACGCTTTACGAATGCCTCTGTGTAGGCCATTGCGGTATTTTGCTTTGTAACCTTGAGTTTTAAAAAAGGTGCAGATAAATTACCCTCGTGTACTCCGTACGAAGTAAACAATCGGAGAATTATTTCGCCCAATAAAGATATCTGAAACACGTTGCTCTAATTAAATATTTCACAGCTACGGAGTACAGAAAAGTAAAATGATTCTATGAAATTACATGTATAACAACAATAAAACCAAGATCTACTGGAATATCTTCCACTACTCTCTGCTAACTCTCATAATCGCCGGGAAAGTGCGTAATTGTGTTACGTATACTTCTGTTTAACAAAGAATTATGTTATGAGGAACCTTATTATGTGCGGATATAGAACCCGGTCTGATTTAAGTGTATTTGGATCGGGATAAGCTGGTGCGCTTTATTGACTGTAGATTAGGCACACCGGAGACTTCCGTGAATATTTTGACCAACGCGTCTTTGAAGCCGCGTCACCAAAATCGCGTCATCAAAGCCGCCCACAATCCCGCATCTATCCAGCTATAATAATAGTACGGTCCTAGCTGAAACAATTCATCATCAGCCAAAAAGCGATGTGATGAGGTCTCATCCATTTCGAACAACCTTTTTGCCCTCTTGTACTTCGTAGCCATTCCTCTGATTGAGGCTGTGAGTGCAATGAATGAAAAACAACCCCTCATCGAGAATGATTCAAGGCAGGGTGATCCAGGGCCTCGGTCGCAGTCTATTAGGCGGTATCACCGTTCACAAGTATGGCTCACACTAACCACCATCTTTTTCACCCTGCTTTTGTGGAGCAAACTCGCGGCAGGAAAAGGTTATGCTCCTGGCCACGTCCGGAGATACGCCGGGGAGCGCGTTGAGTGGACTCTTTGTGGGAATTTAGAAGGTAGCGATCTGGAATGCAGCACAATCGACGTGCCGATGGATCAATTCGACAAGGAAAATTCTAGCAACAAGACGTTTACAATCCCGCTTGCTAGACTACGCGGTTCTAAGAGCGCCACAAAAAATATACTTGTTAATCCAGGTGGCCCTGGAGGAAGCGGCATAAACTGGCTTTATCGCAAAGGAAAAGCGACACAAAAAATTGCTGGCGACAATTTTCACATTTTATCATTTGACCCGCGGGGCGTTAACAATTCGAGACCCCAGGCCATTTGCTACCCGGACAGTGAAACTCTCAAATCTCGATCTATCAAGCTATCATATGATCCACTTCAAGATGGCCCGCAGCTATATCCATGGACTAGCAACTATGTGAAGGCGTGCGTTGATATAATGGGCGAGTATGGCCCATATATTAATACACCGCAGACGGCCGCCGATATGAACAGTATTCTGGATGCGGTTGGCCAAGCAAATATGATATACTGGGGATTTAGTTATGGCAGTTTACTAGGACAGACATACGCGACTCTTTTCCCAAATCGGTCAGAGCGTGTTATTATTGACGGCGTTGTTAACCAATTTTACTGGTATAATGACACCCTGGAAGGGGACTTTGAGGACACGGAAAAGGTTCTTGATGGATTCTTCAATGAATGTGTCAAGGCTGCAGGGGACTGCCCTTTGAATTCATTTGGTGACAGTAAAGAACATCTAAAGAAGAATGTCACAAGCTTCCTCCGGACTCTACATGAAGATCCAATACCTATCTATATTAACAGCACAGTCTATGGAATGGTAGATTATAACGTTATGTGGCTCCGTGCTATTTTCCCTGCTTTGTACAAACCGGATTCATGGTATATGGTTGCCGATATTATTGCACAGCTTATGAAAGGGAATGCCACAGCCGCTTTCCTGGCTTTTGCCCTTAGTGATGATAGGTCACTGATAATGGAGCATGGGAAGATCATTCATAGCAACGATGGTGCTGCTGGAAAGGCGTACTGGCCAGAACGGAAGAAAGAGGTGTTGGAAATGCTACAGCCAATGTGGAATTCATCCTCATTTGCAGTTGAACAAATGGAGGAATTCTTTACTAAGGCGCAATGGCTGATCCCCAAAAAACACTCATTTATACCGCGCCGAGGCGTCAAGACCTTGCATCCGATGTTAATTCTATCGACTACATATGATCCCATCTGTCCACTTAGCTCTGCCAGAATTGCTCGAGACTCGTTTGTGGACTCCCGCCTGATCGAGATCATGGGATACGGTCACTGCTCATCCGCGATGCCATCTTCTTGTCTCGTGCCACACCTGCGCGCGTTTCTGAATAATGGTACGATGCCAGAAACGGATGTCAAGTGCGAAGTTGATGGGCCATATTTTGTTGACCCAGAGAGCAAGAGAAAAATGCTGGCTATCGGACTTGAAACAGAAGAGGGCCAAATACGCGCTGCGCAGCATGAGCTGGCGATTGGTGGAGAATGGATGGATTGGTTATGATCCATAGATATAGATTTATTCAAAGTCTAGGCAATAGAATTCGGTATTTATACTTCCGGTAGCAGATCGATTTGTAATATCGCGACGCGAACTTTTTATGCATTGCTACGCTATATACAACAGCTGAGAACCCAGGCTCCCAGAGTACGTTTTACATTGGCAATACCTTATTCTAAACTTTGTGGAGCATTGATCTATCGCAATCTCGCAAAAAATATGTGGTATATATATATATAAACATACCCCGAAACGAAATATGTTATGTTTTAAACAATACACAAAATATCTTGAATATGTCATTTTCTCGTTTTGTTATCGCTGACAAGAGGTCATGAATTGTTCAAAAGACCTTGATTGCTGGTCTGGTTGGGTCTTGCAGTCTTGCTAATTCTAATAAGAGACGATACAGATAAATACTAAAATCAATCTCTCTGAAAGCTTTCTGGAACCATTCCCGGCCTTGCTCTGCGATTTCTTTTGCTCTTTGTTGCCCAGATTTAGTTGATGTAAGATAAAGAATGAGTTCAGGAAGTTCGTCCATGCTATAGCTCACAGGTACATAATGTACCCATGGGAGAAGGCGGTCATCATGCCACTCTCTAAGGATTGTTTGTTTTAAAGGCATTGATTTAGAAGCCAATAACTTGTAATAGCGGCCGCTAATACCATTTCCATCCAGATCAAATACGAGCCTTGAACGAAATGCTTCATCCTTATCCGCCCATGAATTGGGGTCAAAAAAAAGCCGTTGGTCCCTGCAGAGTCTTCTTTCACATTGAAATATTCTGGTGAAAAAAACATCAAATAATTTCTTATCCATAACGGGTGACTTGATTCGTCTAATGCTACCGTCTTTTCTCTGCAAGTAAGAGTATTGCTGCTTGCCTAGATTTTGTCCGAGTGTTACAAATCGCTGCCGATGGTAGTTTCGCCATTTGCTATCCGAAGCAAAACCACCAGTCGTGGATCCTGCCCAATACAATTTATTATACTTCTCGTCCCATTCAATATCATGCTTCTCATCATATTGAAACTCAGGCTCGAAGTAGGCTGGACTGGGGTATAGTATATCGTTCATAGTTGAAAGTGTACCGGTTGACAGTACTGGTATAATCCCGTCAATCATGAGGAAGGACGTTGGACCCATGACAAGGCCATGCTGCTGACTGTATTCGGGGTGTTGGCATAAATCTATCGCAGCTCGAGAATCAGTAATAAAGGGCAAACCGAAAGTTGGTATAGATTTCTTTTCCGCTGGATATCGATTGTTATGCTGTAATGTGCATGACCTGGTTATAGCATCATAGATGGATTGGTGAGATAAGTCCGTCACATTTAACCACAAATGCTTGGTATATCCTCTCTGCCGTAAGAGCGGTGGGATAAAAACCCTCGGCTCATCCAGATGATTGACAAAAAATCTAATGTTCGGCAAGTCAAGCTGTATATCCTCCAGTAGTTTCTCAAATAAGAATTGAATGTTTCTATCAAAAGAGCGATGAGAATGAGTGCAGCGAGTTTGTGCTTCCTCAGAAGAATATGTGCAGTCCCATATCTCGTTATCCGGATGTTTCTGCAAAATGTCCATTATACCTAAAATTTCCTTCCCACTGAGCTTCAAGAATGGTAGGATGCTATTAGATATTGTGTCGAATTCGTCAATGATAGGCGATTGATGTAAAGTAGCAAACTCATACCACTCTTGGAATCCAGGTGGTGGTTCGATACCGTATCGACGCTGATATTCATCATATGCAGCTATATAACTCTGAGATTGCGTTCGCTGTATGTCCTCAAACCGATTCTTAGCGTCATTGATAATTATTTCAATAGGATGATCTTGAAAGCTGTCAAAGCTTTTCTGAGCTGATGACTTTATGGATTGGATATTGACTATAGTTTCCACATGTGGAATTAAGGCAAGAACTGGAAGAATCCATATCGCCTTTCTAAATTTCATTTGGCTCGGAAGCATATCAACAGTCTGGCCGGCAGCAAGGAATAAGCTTATGATGCAGCAAATTACTTGCATATACGTGGATAGTATAGATAAGTCAATGGCAGTAATAATGCTGAATGTATTGATGGTTGTAGCAACGCACCAAGACGTACGTTGAGCCTATGCACACAAATTAAATGTCTCCGTGGAAAAATTGTAATGGAGTAACACATACCGTATGGATTAAAAAAATCCAAGAGAACGCTTTCCCAAAGGCTGATGCTATGATAGCTGCTAAACGGCTGGATGGGAAGCCTAAAACTCTCACTTCAAACAATACCGCAAGGAATATAATTAATATAATGCGTATTGAAAGGGGGACCATTGAGGTTTCCATTACGATGCGTGGAAGAACGTCGCTGGGCATCTTTTTTCTTGGACTTAAGGCGATGTAGACAAGAAGAAGAGCAATCGTCGGAATAATAGATAAAGCAGATCTTTTAAAATCTCTGCTAGACAATGTAAAGACAGCGAAAAAGGAGAGAAGAGTTACCCTCCACGTCGAAATCGTAGTGTTTTGCGGCTGCAACGAAACCGGTATAATGGAGGAATAATCTTTTGGCTGAAGATATCTCTGTAACATAAAAAGAAGAAGAGTCAGGAGTGGCTTTGGGTGCTTATTAGCAATGAAAATATCGATATATAATCAATAAAAAAAACCACTTACAAAAAATTCGATCACTTCGTTTTCCGTTTTATACAGGCAAGAAATTCCAATCGATAATGCAACTATCCACTGAGAACTTAACGCAGATTGGTTTTTGATTCTTGTAGAGCACATGGACTTTGTCCTTCTTCTAAGGTCCATTAAGTTCAATTGTCTGAAAAAGGCTAGCAATATTATCCAGCACAGTAGTTCAGAATATAATTCGGATTCTTTGGACGATGTATACCGTGCCGAAAGAGTGCACAACAGGGCTCCCCACACAGGACCTGCGATCGAATTACTGTATTTAAAATTCAACTCCCACATCATCGTTATATAATTCTCAAGGAAATTTTCTTTTTTTTTTTCCCAAAAGGAACAATAAAGCAATGGATTAAGTATGAAATATCCTATTATCTATGATCCGCTCAGTGTATTAAATACGTTTCCTTGTTGCTAACACTTCGACGTAGTGCTAATGCTATCACTCGTATTCAGTTATGTAGCCCTTGCAAGTGGGGGACAAAATACCGGGTTAGCACACATACTAATGTAAACACACACCAGTTGCTAACGTTTCTTTCTTGTAATTCAAAGCTTTTAAACATGGTAGCGTTCCACATCAAAGGCTGCTTTCAAGGCACCATCAATGATCTAGAGATTTCTGCAACTTTATACAAAACCCATTGTTGATAATACCTTTATTGTTAGCCACAGTTAGAGCTATTATTAAGTTCTTCGCGAAAGAGCAGGACAAAGCGAATGGTCACACGCTTCACAACCACCCAACTACCTGCATTTGCC
>PXNZ01000427.1:0-25560 GCA_003012085.1 Trichoderma brevicompactum | reverse complement strand
CCCCTCCCCCATCCCTCTCGCTCGGCATTTCCTTGCCGTAGGCTCACACAAGCGTCTCTTTTCTAATGACCAAATGCGGATGGGGGTTATCCAATAATGGGCAAGATGGGGGATGACGCGGCCTCCTCGATAGTCCAAAAACGCCCTTTACACTACCGAATATACTTCCCGCACTGGCGGGCAGCAGGACTATCGCTCACAAATAACGAAACAGGGAAATTCTAGCTGTAGAAAAGGTTAAAAATAATATATAGTCGAATGAAATAGTAAGTTCTGCAAGGAGGAACAGACTATCCGACAGGGCACATTTACGGAGGAACGGAACGGAAAGGAGCAGCACGGAGATGCAAATCTGAGCTTCTATATTTGGACCAAAGGTTATTCGGAAATTGGGGAAGCATAAACTGTGTGATTTGATGGATGAATGAATGAGCGAGTCATTATGACTATTTCCTATACGCGCTGCGCATAACTCAAGTCGAATGGTCATTATTTTTACACTCCATGATATCAGAGCTGCGACAAATATCATTAGTCGATCCTATCGAGTAGCACAAAACCGTCTTTTGCGGTTCTAACCTCGTACTTTTCATCCTATCTATAGAGTATATACATACACCATTTATAGAACAATTGTCAGGTTCACCCCACTTCACTATACACTGCCACTGAAAAGAAAACATTTGAAATAAAAGATACTCTTTTTAAGTCAACTACCAAAGGTATGTACAAAGGGCTAATCAACGGAAAACCCGTGATTTCAAAAAAAAGTCTCCTCTCTTCGCCAAAGCCGGATTGTCCCATCGGCCATTTCCCAGTTTCCCACCAGCCCAGCCCAGCCCAGATAGATATGCACACAAATGAAAACCCTCCCTTGTATTGGAGCAGTAACAGTATGGAGCTCGCATGCCCAGCGGACCATTCCGCCTGCTCCTCCAGACGCCAGAGCAATGCATAAGATATAAACAAAGTCATGACTTGCATAACCTCCCAAAGCCCTACATTGTGTCTATATAAACAGAAGACGAAAGTGAAAAGAAGAAAGTAAAGAAAAAAAAAAAGGTAGCAGCCCGGGTTCTACACTATTCTAGATGCAGAACTTACGATCAAGCATTCTCAAGGCCCGCGCATCTTCGCTCGCGCCGCCCTTCTCCGCGAGAGCGATGCTAGTCGTCCTTGGGCTGCTGTGAGCGCTGCCGTTTGCGCCAGGCTCGGCGGTTGAAGACGGCGTGGGGTGCAGCAGCGCAGACAGGCTCGCCTTATTGCCGCTCGCGCCATGCATCTCCATGTGAGAGCTCTGTGGCGGGCTGGCACTCAGCGCCCGCATGGGAGGCGTGTGCAGCCCGCTGTGTGAAGGAACGGCAGACCCGTTGGCAACCGAGCCAAGAGCCGGGAGAGGTCCCTGGGGTTTCTTGTCAGACATGATTCGCGAGTCCCCAATGGCAGCCTGGGCAGCGGCTTGCAGGGTTTGCTGGTGAGGAGAGTCATGAATCCGCGGCGGGGTTGGCCCCTGTGAGTACTGCTGGCCATGGTACGAGGGAGGCGGAGGAGCAGGCTTCGGGGTGTTTTGCAGGGGAGGCAATGAAGTGCGTTCGTAAGTAGGCGGCGCAACGTGTGCGTAGTGATGCGGCGGCGGTGGGGGAGGTGCCGCGTAGGCATGGTGAGGTGGTGGCGGAGCTTGCGAGACGTATGGAGGCGGCAGATGGTGGCCGACAGGAGGATAAGGAGCGGGAGCGTAGTGGCCATACGGGGGCGTAGCAACCGGCGACGGAGGCCATCCATAGCCAGACTGCGCGTAATGGGGCGCATAAGGTGGTTGATGTGCCGGGTGGGGATGATGCTGAGGAGCAATCATGTACGGCGGCTGCTGCATCGGCGCCCTGGTAAGAGCCGGCGTCTGGTTGGTCTCGCCCATGCTCGACTCAGGATACATGCCCTTGACAGGGACAATTCCTCGCAGGTTCACGTCGGTGGTTGGCTGAGGCAGCTCAGGCTGGCCAGGCTGCGGTCGAGAGTAGTAGGAAATCAGGTGGAGGTGCTGGCCGGTCGAGGTTGTGATGCTGAAAGACTGCTTCATGAGACCGTCGGCCTTGTATCGGTAGCCCTCGGGCTCGCCATCGTCGTGATCCTCGTCACTACCGCGACCAGATTCGGGCGTCTTGCCGTTGCCCCGTCTGCTTCCGCCAAAGCCGCCTCCTCGCTTGCCCTCCATTTCGCGGTAGGTCAGGAAGCTGCCAGATACTCTGCTGGCACTCCATGACTTGCCATCAGTCCATCGCCTCATTCCAGCTTCCCGCTCGTCCCAAACAAAAACTGAACCAGATCGAATGGATTGCCTTTCCTTTTCGGAAAGTCGTCGTTGGACTCGTGGTAGGAGACCCAGCCTGCAAGCTTCGAACAGCTTGATGGCGTCAGCCGGAGTCCGTACATAGCCGTGGTACGTCTCCATCTTCTCCGAAGCTATTGAATCCGGTTTGTACATGTGCCAAGGTCCGATTCAACGGACAAGTATAATTCCAGTTGAGAGTGGTGGGAGGGTGGGCCAAATCACTCAGACACGTGCGTCTGAAGTGATTCTCTTGTTAGCCCGCGAAGTCCAGGTTTTGATATCTGCTGTCAAACAAAGCAGCAGATCGGCGCCAATATGGTGTTGAGATTGATAAGAGTTTGTTTTGCTAATATTGACTGTGGCTATGGGTTAGACGCTTTGTGCCAAAATTAAGGCAGATGACAATGAAATCAGAAATAAGAAGAAGAAGAAGAAAAAACAGATGTGCCATGCAGACGATATGGAGGCCAGGGGTGGTGATTGATGCCGAATCATGCGCAGGGGGGGCACCATATGTATGCTGACTCGGTAGAGAAAGGAAGAGAGAGAGAGCTGCGAGATCCGCAGAGCACAAGTAGCACATTATGTGTAAAAAGGCTCAACTCTTGACTCAGTATGCTGCTCACTGGGATACAGTCCCAATCAAGCTCTGCTCACCCTGGTCTGACGGTGATGCCGCTCGGCGATATGCAGAGCGAGCTCTTGCAACGACACAAAAAAGGATGCATGCGTTTACGGTTCCATGAGGTCCGAAACTCATCATTGACCGTTTCCGGCCTTGTTCCTAGTTGCGTTGTGCACAGAGCAGCTGCATTTCCACGAGATGCTCCCCTGGAATGCAGGCATTGTTCTTTCTCACACAGAACCGCCCAGGGCATCTGGTGAGGCGGAAACCACGACAGCACACAAGAGGGCGCACAGCAACGCCTCAGCATGGGAACACTAGATCCATGCAGGCAGCCTCGGGAAACAAAATCACCAGTGCAGTGCCATGGAGGCACGCGGATACCGTCGCAAAGGAAGGCAGGAAAAGGCAGGAGACGGAGGGACAAGGGAAGCTTTTTTTTCTTCTTACCTATGACAACACGGAAGAGGTAGATATGTACAGGTGTGAGAAGACGGAAGAGAAGAGCGGGCTTGGCCAGATTTAAAAAAAGAAAAGCTTCGGCTCGGGAGTCAAAAAGCAGACAGAGGCGTCGTCACTTGAGTCGGGAGAGAAGGAATCTGCACACGGAACAAGGTTAAAACTAACACATATAAGCCTCAAAGGTAAAAAGAAGAAGACAGAAAAAGATGGAGGAGAGAGGGAGAATTAAGGTTGGGCAAGCCAAGTGAGCAGGGTGCAGTCATGGATGGATAATCGGCTCGTTAACGCAGGGACGTTGTGGGGTTGGAGCGACCAGGGGGGAGGGGTGTGCGCAGCGAGAGTCTCAGGTGGTGAATTCCGCTGCGCTTCGGCCTTTTTTTAGTGGTGGCTCGCTAGCGATGGGCGAGCGCTGATGCGCTATAACGGGCCCTGTAGCAGCGCTCCGTAATAGGTACTACCGCCTTGAGGTAGGTATTGCTGGTATAGGTATGTACGTACTTGGAGTTGACAATCCCTCGCTCGAACAAGGTTGGCAACAAAAGCGAGTGAGCGAGAAGAGAGAGACAGACAGAAAACAGAAAAGCGCTGGCTGCCCCCTAGCACATACCTACCTACCTGTTACATACAAGATGGCGCTCTATTAATCAACACTATCGCAACGGCCTCAGAGTTGCCGTGCTAGCCTTCGACTTGCGTGCCGAGCGCCGTTTTGCCGTTGCCTCAGGTCGTTGGCGGCGAGGGCCGGGCTGCGTTCCAATCTGCTCCTTATGAATCCCAAGCTCTTGTCGCTCGTCCGTTCCACAGCGAGTTGCACAAAATGGCCACGCGTGCGATTTTCTTAACAAAGGAGATAAGGAAGGGGCGTGTCTTTTACACGCTGGTGGGAAAGGCCGGATCAAGCGAGATACAGAGCATCACATCACGACAAACAAAAAGGGTAGAAAAGACTGCAAGGATCAAGCAGGTTGATGACATCTCCATCTCATGTCATGTCATTCACTGCTTCCAAATACTTTTGCAGTTGCGGTTGAGCGGCTCTGTTCCGTAACCCTCATGCACCGCACAGCCCGGTCGTCAATGGCTTGTACCATGGAAAAGACGGCATGGCAAGTGCAAAATAAGCCCAGATGCTAATCCCGTTCTCATGGGAATAGGCACCAGGAAAAAAGGGCCCCGTGTGGGGTGGGCGGAATCGGCGTGGACACCGGGAATAATGCACGGGGTTCAAATCGGCTGGGCCAAGAAAGAGAAAAAAAAGCCAAGGGAAAATCCCCAACCCTAAAAAAGGCACCACATTTTTCCTTTGTCTCCTCAAAAAGTCCGGTTGTCTGGTGCCGGGTTCCTTGATGACTCGTGTCTCGCCGTCGCCCCCCGTTCGGAGATGGCATTTCAGATTGCAAGATTGCCTAGTGAGAGGCGACTTTTGTTTCTTTTTGACACGTCTTCGGCCTCAACTTCTGCCGCCGGGGAGGCATAAACCGACGATAATGACAGCATCACGGCATGTGCGGCAGCGCTGGCAGGATTTTGATGGCTTTTTTTTTCCTACTAGCAGCAAGAGAGGAACGCAAGACTACGCAATTACGGAGCAGACGGGTATAGTGGACAAAACGACAAAGTCACTCGCATCATGAATGGTGGTTGCCGCACACCACAACCTGTTGAGAGTCCCAACGAGGCAACCTCAGCGCGGTACAAACTACCTTTTAGTAAGTACCTCCACACCAAGGGGGTCAGCGCTCTCCATAATCAGAAAACGCTGCCACCTACTAATTACAAACAACTGCTGCTTTGGAGAAACGCCGCTACGGGACTGGTGGTATAATAAGGTCATAGAATTCCTCCTAAGCTTATTTTCAATACTCGCTGACGAAAAGGCTTAGCTTGCCGCCACTGTCTGGATAGCGCCAAATCGTGACATGGATTCCCTGCTGCTCGTTCTTTGGCCATTCAGTCTTCGCTGCTGCACCCACGCCCCCCCTTTTTTTTTTTTCTCCGTTGCCGTTTTGCCCGCTGATCGCGGCTCGACCGCGCGCCTTTTTGTTGCTGGGACGGGGGGCATTTCCAGCGCTCTGTCCCCCTAAAGACGGGCTGTCCCCTCCCCTACTAAACACCCCCCCTAAAAACGTGCCCATATTCTGGGTAAATCGGCACGGAGGCTGCCATGGCCCATGGTTACGTGTTGGGAGGCTTTGAACGGTGATGACATTTGGGCAACTTGGAAACAATCTGTGCATTAGACAAGGTCGCTCTGCTGCCGAGGCACCGACGGCGAGCGGTGCGGACAGTACGTATGTGTCAGGTTATGTATGCATCCCTTTTGATATGGGAAAAAAGAGAGAAAGAGAAAGAAACAAGGCATAGATACTAACGATGGGCTGCTGATCCGTTTGCCCTTTTTCAGCACCATGTGACCATCATCGCCATCCTCCCGGCAGATTCACAATGATCGTAGATTATATTAAAATTTTAAAGTGCATTGGGCCTTCCCACCTACCTAAAAGCCTTTCCTAACAGGCATTTCCTCTCGGCGATGCTACTGCAAACGTAGCATCCCAGCGGCTGTTATTGGTAGGTACTTCCGCGGATGTTGCGGCTATCTGGCCTCATTCTCTGCAAAGCGCTAAATGTCGCTTCTCCAGCACCAAGTGCCGTGGCTGCCGATGAGGGGGTGCCTTTTTGTGCAGAAACTTTGATTTTGCCCATTGTGGGATTTTTGTCATTCTTTCTGAGCTTTTATTCCCTTTTTTTTTTTTTAATTTGATTTTAATCGCAACCGGCACTTGTTAGTTTCCGCCACTGGGCCAATCAACGCCCACCACACCCCCCAGTTGATTCCCTCGCAACACGCCTTCATACCAAAGACAGCAACACGTTTGCATGAATCTCTAAGACAAGTCCGAACGCAGACGCGGGCTTAGCACTTTAGCAGCGCCCTCGCACTTCGGCACCCGCAAATAGTTTCGATGGCTTCCGTGCGCCCTCAGAGCCGTTTCCTAGGCAAAAAATGCACACACACACACACACATACACAAGCCTCGATGGATACCTCCGGGGTCCGAACAAGACCGGCTTTACTAAGCTTAAGCCCCAAAGTCCGTGTCGAAACAGGTCGAAGGCGAGGAGTGTGTTTGTAACAATTGCTGCCAAGACGCTGGCAGATGGGCCATCTATCTTCGGGTCGGGACCACTAGCAGCCTTGTATGATGTTATAGATGTGCTGCTTGCTTTGTAACTCGCACATGCCACGCCGGGGTATTCGATTTTTTTTCCGCTGACCACATTAGCAATTTAGCATTTGCGTGGGCATTGCATGGGCCCCGTTTGCGCCTAGGTGGCCTAGGGCTGATGATGGAGCAGGAAATCCCAATGCAATGGAAACCATACGAATCTATCTGGATCTTGCCAGTAGCCTATTCACTAAGCTGGGGTTGATTGGATTACAGATCAAGAGCAGCTAGTGTGGAGACGTTTTGCCTTTGCTTGGCCCGCTCGCTTTCGGGAGGATTAAGAGTTGTGGGAGCATGGCAAACGGGGGAATATAAGATGAACCTTGTGGCCCTTTGCTATCGGGAAGCTCGACTATTCAGGCATTCCAGAAACCTTGTTTCCTATTTCTCAACAAGGAGGCTTGATACCCAAAACCGCCTCTTACCTTGGCGTTGCTTAATTGACTATTTGATTTACACAACACTGCAATTACAAATACCCCTACCCAAGCTCAGCATCAACCTATATATACATATAACCACCAGACTTTATTTTCTCCGTCCCAACAACTTTGAACAACACATTGCTATTAAGCAATAAGAGTTGCATATAATCCGAGCGGACACGAATATACAAATTGACTGTAAAGGAACAACACAAAAATCTCCAAGCACACACATACCATGGCGGACATCATCCGCGATGCCCCCATCGGGCAACTCATTCGCTTCATCACCAAGAACCGCTACCTTAAATACCCCGAAGAGAAGGAGGGTTTCACACTCCCAGAGCCTTGGATCCAGCTCGCCAATGGCGTTCCCATCACAACCCAAAACACCTCCACATCAGATGCATCTACCGCTGCACTGGATAAGGAGACGGGCGGCATCCTCCGTACGCCATCCAACGGCAGCACTCGCCGGGGCCGATCCGCATCACCGTCTCGGGCACCCAAGGTGGATGAGGAGCAGCCTGCCGAGCCAGAGACACGGCATTCCGAGGAGCGTCATGTGTTTTCTCACGAGCACGCCCAGCACTCCGACATTGGCGACATGACGGCCAGGAGATTCCGCGACGATGAGGAGCACGAATTAGAGAAAGTAAAGTCTATTCCCATTGTCCCTCAGACAACAAAGGACGGCGCCATCCTAGTCGACTGGTATTTCACAGACGACCCTGACAATCCTTACAACTGGTCCAACAATAAGCGTCTCGTCATCAATGTCATCATCTGTCTCTACACTTTTGTCGTATACACCACGTCTGCCATCTACACTACCTCTGAGGGCGGTATCATCGAGCGCTTTGGCGTTAGCGAGATCAAGGCCACTCTAGGTCTGTCCATCTATGTGCTGGGCTACGGCATCGGTCCCCTGGTCTTTTCGCCCCTGAGCGAGATCCCCCTTATCGGACGAAACCCCGTATACATCGTCACCATGTTCTTGTTCGTCATCATCTCGATCCCCACGGCGTTTGCGCCCAACTACCCCGGCCTGATGGTGCTACGTTTCCTGCAGGGCTTCTTTGGATCGCCTTGTTTGGCCTCGGGCGGTGCTTCTCTTGGTGACATGTACAGCTTGATGGCTCTGCCTTTTGCCATGATGTCCTGGGTCGCCGCCGCATACTGTGGACGTAAGATATTTCCCCCCGGATCTCCCTAAACATCTAACTGTTCTCATCGCTAACTTTCATCTTAGCCGCCCTCGGCCCTCTCCTCAGTGGTTTCGCCGTCCCCGCCGAGTCCTGGCGCTGGTCTCTCTTCGAGTCCATCTGGGCCTCCGCCCCCGTCTTCGTCGCCATGTTCATGTTCCTCCCCGAGACCAGCAGCGCCAACATCCTCCTCCGCCGTGCCCGCCGCCTGCGCAAGCTCACCGGCAACGAGCGCTTCATGTCCCAGAGCGAGATTGATCAGCGCAACCTACACGCCTCGGACATCTTCATCGATGCCCTGATTAAGCCCCTCGAGATCACCATGAAGGATCCCGCCGTCTTGTTCGTTCAGGTCTACACTGCCATCATCTACGGCATCTACTATTCATGTAAGCTCATGCTCCCTTCATTTTCACCACTCCCTGAACCCAGAAAACTAACCCCGTCTCCTCCTCTACAGTCTTCGAGGTGTTCCCTCTGGTCTACCCCGTCTATTACGGCATGAACCTGGGCCAAGTTGGTCTCGTCTTCCTCTGCATTCTCGTCTCCTGCATCATCGGTGTCGCAGTCTACACAGCCTACCTCTACTACTACATGAACCCTCGCATCGAGAAGTTCGGCTGGCCCGTCCAGGAAGACCGCCTCATCCCCGCACTTCCCGCCTCCGTCGGCCCAACCATCGGCCTGTTCCTCTTCGCCTGGACGGCCCGCGCCTCCATCCACTGGATCGTGCCCACCATCGGCATCACAATCTACGGCGCCACCGTCTTCGTCGTCATGCAGGCCATCTTCGTCTACATCCCGCTCAGCTACCCCCGCTACGCCGCCAGTCTGTTTGCCGCAAACGACTTCTTCCGAAGCGCCCTCGCCTGCGGCAGCGTCTTGTTCGCGCACCCGCTGTTCCACAACCTCGGCGTTGCCAAGGGCACCAGTCTCCTCGGAGGCCTGAGCGTCATTGGCATCATCGGTATCTGGCTTCTGTACTTTTACGGAGCCAAGCTGCGCACTCTCAGCAAGTTTGCCGAGTCTGGTGAACCCGCCGAGGAGACTACCACTGAGGAAGAGAAGAACTAAAAAGTCCAACAAAAAAAAAGGAAATGAATTATCAAAACCACGCAGCAACAAAAAATGGAATTTATATGATCTCTAAGATGAGAGAAAGAATTGGGGGAGGGAATCAGTCATGAATCAGTCATGAATATCTACTTAATTGTATGAATTACATCTCTTTTGTTTTGGAGGACTGCACACAAGTGCATAGGAAACGGCGAAATTCCCTACTTTTTATCAGTCGCATACTTCACGGATCTAGGACAAGGGTGTTCTCAAAGGGGAAGCGTGGGGGTCAAGGAACAAGGGAATACATCTTAGACTTTGGGTAGCCTCATTTGGAATTAATATACGAATATCATAGAACTGTTAAAATCCTCTTCTCTCCTACATAAATACGTTTCTTCGCGACATTTGCTATCCCTGTGCCATGTAAGCGCTTTTTTGATTCGAACCATCGAAATGATCAATTCATGATTTTTATATCAAAGCCGGAAAAGTGCCCCGGGCGTAGGAGTGGCAAATAGAAGCTAGCAATAGAACAAACGCTCTCTTCAAAGGGCCGACAGCTTTCTTTCAAGCGCACATGGAACGATAAAGCTGGGCCATGCCAAGTTACAAGAGACAAGGGGAAAATAAATGGGAAAAAAGACTCCATGTGCGCCGTAAATCCGTTCAATTTGATGTGGTCCTCAAGACATCCACGCCCCAAGCTAACCTGCCTCCTCCTCATCATAATCGTCATCATCTCATTCCATGATCCCATCGAAATAAGTGTGAACCAAGATAGACAGCAAAGATCCCTTTACGAGAAGAAGTATCATACACCAAGTTTGGCTTCTATCGCTGCCCCATCTATGAATCGCCCGGCATGTTCCAGCTGTAATTCGATCCGTGTCCACCAGTAGTGGCAAAAGAGGTGTTAGTCTGATTGCTAAAGTTGTACCACGCTTGATGCTGGTTTGTTTGTTGTGTGTGCTGCTGCTGCTGGGGCACACGCTGCTGCTGTTGCTGCTGTTGCTGTTGTTGCGGAGTATGGGATGGGTATACAGAATAATTTCGTTCTTGCTTCACAGCCCCCTGGCCTAGTCGCGGCGTCGAGGTTTGTGAGCGCATATTAAAGGCTTGTCGGGAATTGCGTGACGAGTCCGAGCTACTGTTATTAAAGTCCTGGGCCTGCGCATTCCCCCTTGAGCCAATGTAAGATGCCGAATTAGCATGGGAAGCATTTCGAGGCGCAGCATTCGAATAAGTCCCGTATGTCTGTGAGCCCGACGTCTGCGTGACGGAGCGGTCCGTAGACGATATTGCCGTTGCCGCCTGCGCCGACATGGAGGCTGCGCTGGTCGTCGTATGTGAGCCGTGGCCATAGCTCGTGTATTGAGTGGCGCTGGCTGCGTCCCTCTGGTACGAATACGGCTCGTATGTGATTCTGTCGGTTGAAGGTGCCTCTGCTTCACGAGTGCTGGAATAACGGTCATAACTGTTATACGCCGCTGAGCCAGCCATACCAGCCGGCGCCTGTAACCCTGACGTGTGAGCGTTTGATGGTTGCTGGTCCGACAAGGTTGGGCTATGATAAGCATCCGCAGCCGATGCATCATGAACGGCGCCGCGCCCTGAGTACTTGCCCGTGCGTGAATTGGCCCGCGGAACGTCATTTATTGGCGATGCGGCCGCAGCATGCTGCAGTGATGCCGCAGCCACCCCTTGTTGGTGGGGGGCTCCTATCGATGGTTGCTGGGAGGCGTCCATCCCCGCGGGACGCCAAGCACTGCTCCGAGCACCGGGCGAGTCAGGCATTCCATAGGCAGACTCCCGGGAGCTCTGGTCTTGCAGAGATGTGACGACTGCTGCTACGACTGCTGCCGCCTGTGTAACCGGGTTGCCGCAACTGGACCACTCCGAAGCCGCTGTGGAATTTATTGAGTTGTGATGGTCCTCTTCCTGAACTGTCCTCGTTGCCACATGGCGCCCAGACCCATGTGCTGGGGCCTTCGATGGACTTTTCCTCTGGTCATGGGTTATCGGCTGTGTCAATGCCTGGTCTTGCATCTCTGCCGCTGAAATAGCCGAGTAATATGAGCGTCCGTGAGGCAGAATAAGATCAGAGAGTGGGACACTGCTTGGGTGCGATGATTGTGAGTTGCCCGCCTCGGAGACCCCCAAGTTTGCGGATGGAAAATAGTTTGGCGGATTATGGCTAGCCTCCCAGTCCGTAACGCCAATGTTGTTTGCCATCACATCTCCAATCGGCATTTGGGGGTTTACAGAGTCGTCATGCATCTCAGGGTAGCCCTCTGCATCCTCTTGGAGATGCTCGTGTTCTAGTGGTGGTTCGCCATGCATTTCGGTTCCCGGCACCTCTTGATCATTATCATCCTGTTCATCTTCTGCCGTGATGAATGCACTAGATTTCTTCTGCCTCGGTTTAGGAGTGGGAAATTCGCAAATCAATCCGGCTTCACGGCACCCACTACAAATTGGTGTTTCCCTCGGACACTGTATGCCTCGTTAGCATGAAAGGCCTATTCTGAATCACAATGAGATGTTTCATTTGTCGCCTCACCTTGACTTTGCGCTGTTTGCATTGAAAGCAAGCAACCCTTGATTTGCCCGTCCCTCGACGTCTAGGTTTCTTGGCGCTTCCTGGGGTGTTTAGATCTGCACCTGCCTCTTCCGCACCGTCGTTCACAGCCTGGCTCTTCCTTCGGCTCTTCTTCTTATTTGCGGAGCCCGGTGTTTGTAAAACTAGCTCATTGGTAGTTACAGGACCTGACGAACTTCCTTGTATGTTGCTCGGAGGTGCAGGGGTAGATGGCGAAGGCGAGGTTGACGGTTGAGCAGAACCTTCCTTATTGCCAGGATGTACAATACGGAGACGCTCTGCGCCGTACTTAACCAGCATGCTGAGTGACTCCTTTTGTAGGTCTGGAGATTGATTTGCGAAGATGTTAAACTGCTCTTGTGAAAGCGAGTCCGGATCAACGCCCGCATCTCGAAGCATAACAACGGCAACATTTCGACGTCGTTCAGCCTCCTCGGGTGAGACATTGATGATGAGCAGTCCCGCAGCTGAATTCTGGGCAGCGCCTTGGCCAGCCTGCGCATGTTGTTGTTGGCCAGTCGAGCTGCTGCTCTCCTCTTCTGCTTGGAGCTGGTCATCGGCCACGCCAGGCTGAGGGTGCTGGCTGGCGAGGCCCTGCAATTCTCCAAGTTGAGAACTGCCATTCGAATCGGCTGTGCCTTGTTCTCCAGAGACCGCAACCTCGTCTGTTTTCCTCTTCCTTTTCCTCGGCTTACTGCCCTCACCGCTGGGCGTTTTGTCGGTATCTCGCTTTTTCTTCGATGAGCCCGGCTGCCGTGGCGTTTTAGGCTGCTTTTCTGTAGGAGGGAGAGGGTGTCGTGGAGATGGAGGTTTGAATAGTATCGCAAGTTCAGCGACTGTCCGGTGGAGCGGTATGTGGTCATAGTCTACGGATATAGTTCTGGAATTTCGAGAAAAGGTAACAATGAGGATTCCTCGGCAGTCAAAGGCAGGCCGACCTGTTGCTGCGTCAGCACAAACGCCATATTGTCTGAGGGCAGGGAAAGGAAAAGGACATGTGGAGGGATAAGCGGGAGCTTACTTGATAGCAGAGGATCAAGCTCTCTCTGTGAGTAGTCGGCGACCAACGTCTTCGTCTGGCTCTTATTTTGTCGCTGCCAGTGCTGCATTGAGCCTTTGCACATATAGGAAAAGCTCCAGCCGTGCGTTCCCCGCGACACCTCCCGCACCGTCCATTCGCTCTCATCAACTTGGCCAATCCCAGCAACAATGTGGTTTGCGATGGACCTCTGCAGCGCTGGCTCATCTTGCGGCTGGTTCATCAGAGCATCGCCCACGAGCACCACACGGGTCGCCTGGCCTCCATCTGGTGCCGTGGAGATGCTCGTCGACAGGGCACCTCCCAGCGACGGATCCAGCGTGCTCAACCCCTCCAGCACATCGTTCTCCCCATCTGACACACCTAGGGTCAGTTCCGCCGATGCCGCAAGGTCCAGCCTCGTCGCAATACGCTCCGCTCGAGTCGTCGTCACCTTGCCTCCGAAAGCATCTCGTAGTTGCGACTGCAGCTCCTCAACGGAGGCGCATGGCTGGCTGTCGAGCACGCTGGGTGCCTCGTCTCGGAAGTTGAAGCTGGCGAGGAAGTCCGCCATGGACGGTCTGCCCAAGGGCTTAGGTGGCGATCGCGCGCAGCAGGCGAGGCTCTGCGGAGATTGTGTTGATTCGGGCTCTTGCTGCGGAGACGAACTGGGCAGGCAGCTTTTCGTGGGCGATGAGAGCGGTTTTGCTTGTGCCCATGGCTGAATTGGGTGAGATGTTGGATTGCGATCCTGGAAAGAAACAAAGTTGCTGGGGTGGTGCACCAAGCCAGAGGGGGGCGTGAACTAAGCGCCATCACGCGTCAAGTACACCCCCTCGCCTCACGTAGATTCTGCCATTTCCATTTCCATTCGTATCATGAATAGCTTCATATATTTGTTAATTTTTAATAAACATTTTGTGAAGCTCTGCATAATAAGGGAATATTTTTTATATGCAAATATTCATTCACTACTTTGAAATGTTGCCTCTGGCAAAGAATCAACCCAGTGTGTATACGTACCCTCCTCGGCACACAAGCACAGAGGGAAGTGAAATCCTTTTTACAACTTTTAGAAGCAAATTGCAAGTGAAAAGGTAGAAGCAATATCATGTCATTAGCCCCCAAGTCGGGTATTTCATAGCTATACATTCCGGAATTGAATACACTTTACAATCTCGCATGCCCATGCTGTAGTTGTACAGGAAGATTCTGTAGACACTCGTACCGATATCATCAATCGTTGCCGCCAACTCAGCTATTTTCTTCGACCCATTGCTCTATCCTCTCCACCAAATCGGCCTTTTTCCCACTTGTGCTAAGCCCTTTGGCACCGGCGACATCTTTTAGCTGCGCCACTGTCATTTTCGAAAGGCCTTCGCTCTCAACGGCAGCTTTCAGCTGCACCATACTAAACGTCGATCCGCTGGGTCGTTCTGAAGCTGCCTTCCTCTGCTTTGTGGGGCGCTCTGAGACATCATCGTCCAGCTCTCGCTTCAAAGACCTAGACCTTAGGGCTCTATCCGTCTCGTCCTTCAGTGTTTCGGCCCAGTCCTCCAAATAACCTCCCGCACGCTTGTTTATAGCTTTATTCTTGGGCTCAGTTACGTCTTCACCCTTGTCCGGCACCTCCTCATCCAGGGCGAGTGTTTGGAGGATCTTGTAATGCCACTGGAGGGCCGGATTGGGGTATTTTAACGGGTTATATATGCCCTTGGGAAGGTTGAGCTGCTGAACAATCACCCTCATTTTCGTCTTTAGGTCCTCTGAACAATCAATCCTCCGGTCGATGCTAATGTCTCGTAGGTCGTCAGCCGCAGGGAGAGGATAAATCCATAGTCCGGCCGGTAGATATGGGGTCCCAGAAGTTTCGTCTGATTGTTCTCTTGAAGGAACTAGGGCACTGAGGAAAGGTTGTGCGTTAGACCGAAGCACACACCAAGCGATGCCAATCTTGTCGTCATCCAACAGCTTCTGCCAAAGGGCCGAGAATACACGGGACGACCCGATGTAGTCTTCCTCACTTGGAAAGATAAAAGTAGATTTTTTTACGCTTGCCCAGACTGGAATCATGCTGCGAGGCTTGAATCCGATAATCCGAATGACCGGCGAGCCAAAATCTCTGAGACCCTTCTGTTCTTCGGGTGTAAAGTATACATACTCGCCGCCAAATTTGTAGGCTTTCTTGATTTCTTGTTTCTCGACAGTACGTGCAGAGTCCTCTGCAACTCTTGTCGTTTCACCCGTTGCAATCTGGGCTTTTTCTCCATCAAGCCAGATGTAACACGTTCTGGCTGGGGCCTGTCGTTGCACGATGTTGTATCCCTTGACAGTTACCCGGAGTCCAGGGGCAATCTCAAAGGGCAGGTGAAATAATGCTCTTTTAGGCGTCTGCTTGGAGTTGATATTGGAAATCAGGGAGTTTAGGAGAGGCAACCCATCGCCAGATTTAGAGGTGCGAACTTCAGTTCCATTCGCCTCAGCATTGGGATCACGATAGACGATATCCTTGGCGTTTTGTTAGCTGGGTTAGAAAGGGGAGGCAGAAGATAAAAGGGGATCATACGTCATAAAACTTGCCGAGGTCAAACTTTGACTCTCCTCTAGCGATTGGGAATAAATCAATCGTGATGCCCAAGTCGTACAAGTCTTTTGCCCGAACAGCAGCTGCAGACCTCGCTGCTTTGTCTGATGCGTGTGGGTCATCATTATCAGTTACGATGAAGAGTCGGCGACTGCCAAAGTTGGCTGCCTTTGTCGTAAATATCTGATTGGCGCAGAAGAGCACATTCGACATGGAAACCACCTCGGTTGCTGGCTTCAGCACCTCATCTTCATCCTCTTCCTCCTCGACCAGCGCCTTCAACGCCTTGACATCGTCGGCCGCAGGAATATCAAGGTCGGTGAAAAGATAGCAGTTTGGGTATCCCAGTCCACCGCGGCCATCTTTATCATCCCGAAACCTCGTCTTTTCCGTTCCAAAGAGGAGAATTCCCATCATGTCCTTGGGGTTGGAAATGATGCGCTGCTCCATCAGATGGTGGGCACATTTTAAAGCAGCTTGAACTGGGCTGTCCCGGTCAGCTTTTCTAGAGCTAGAGGCCGGAGGAGGCTCAAGCATTGATGGACTGACTTCAATTGCCAGTAGCACAGCGTCCTTCTGTGCTTTAAAGCTCTATGTGAGAAATGTCAGCCACCCACTTCTCAAAGCAGAATACGCATCGCACAACTTACAGTCTCATCAAGCTCTTGCTCGCCTTCATCGTCTTCCTCATTCTCGTCTCTCCTCCAATCCCTTTGTTTATCCGCCATTATGATTGAATACAAACAGTGATATTACCTGAAGAGGTTTACAAAGTATCATCACATCGCTCAGACGCCGGCACAGCGAGTGAGAGCCAGGCAGCCACTCAGCTCAGTCTCTCAGAGTGGATGCGCTGCACGGTCAAGCTCTCGGGGCAAACGCGACAAGCCTAGGCAGATGCGACAGGGGTCCGCGAAATCACGTGCAGCTCATCAGAATTGTCGGCAGCCTCATTGGCCGGTGCTCCGTCAGGCTCTGTTAGAGGGTGACCTGTTTCCGAGTGTATACCGAGTCAATTTACCGCGTGTCACCAAGGTAGCACCTTAGCGGAACGTCATTCTGATGCGCGATCGCCACCTCTCGGAGCTTGCATCAGGATCTCGGCGCATCGGTGTCTGACTTTCACGGGTATCCGTCTAGAATTTATTCTTCCCGCAATGCAAGGAATTTTCTCTCTTGGACCACCTGAAACCGGCATCTCAACATGGCGTTAAGGCTTTCCGCACAACAATTCTCCAAGGGGCTTTCAAGAGGCTCATCATCTCCTCTTGTCCTCTCGCAGCTCGCCAGCCATGCTAGGCATTTGGCCACCCCAGTCCATCCTGTGACGCAAGATGCCACGGGTTCCAAGGGACCAACGGCCATGGTCTTTCTCAACATGGGCGGCCCTTCTACTCTTCCAGAAGTCGGAGACTTCTTAAGTCGGCTTTTTGTATGCATACTTTGAATATTCACCCAACATACTTTTTAATGTCATTGTGCTGATCATACGATGAATTGAAAAGGCCGATGGCGACCTGATTCCCTTGGGCAGACTCCAATCATATCTCGGGCCATTGATCTCAGCACGAAGGACGCCAAAGATTCAGAAACAGTACGATGCCATCGGAGGCGGCTCCCCAATTCGAAAATGGTCAGAGTACCAGAGCGAGGAAATGTGCAAAATCCTAGACAAGATCTCCCCAGAGACTGCGCCGCATAAGCCATACGTCGCCTTCCGCTACGCTAACCCATTGACTGAGGAGATGTATCACAAACTGCTGGCGGACGGCTTCGGAAATGGAAAGGGCGGCAGAGCGGTTGCATTCACTCAGTACCCGCAATACTCGTGTTCCACAACTGGCAGCAGTCTCAACGAGCTGTGGAAGTGGCGTCAGAGACTGGAGGGTAAGAAGGCATCGGAAACTGGCAATGGCACCATCGCTTGGAGTGTCATTGACCGATGGCCTACTCATCCTGGCCTCGTGGAGGCATTTGCTCAGAACATTGAAGCCAAGCTGGCCGAGTATCCCGAGGAACGGAGGCGCAATGCCATTCTGCTCTTTTCGGCACATAGCTTGCCCATGTCCGTGGTAAACAGAGGTACGGTATTCCTTTGCACCCCTTTACTTTTTTTTCCCTTTGCCCCCCAAATCTAACTTGTAAAAACAGGCGATCCCTATCCTGGCGAAGTTGCCGCCACTGTTCAAGCGGTGATGGAGCGACTAAAGTTCTCTAACCCTTACAGGTTATGCTGGCAGTCACAAGTCGGTCCAAAGGCTTGGCTGGGACCACAGACTTCCGACACAGTGGAAAATTATATCGAAAAGGGCCAAAAGGATCTGGTTCTCATTCCCATTGCATTCACCTCTGATCACATTGAAACCCTCTACGAACTTGACATTGAGGTCATTGGCGAGAGCGGCCACACTGACACCGTCAAGCGAGTGGACAGCTTGAACGGCAGCCCGGTGTTTATACAGGCACTTGCCGACCTCGCAAAGTCTCACCTTGCTGCCGGCCAGGCGTGCTCACTGCAAATGGGCCTCCGGTGTCCCGCATGCAAGAGCGAGAGATGTGCCGAATCTAAAAAGTTCTTTGCCAGCCAGCAGGCTGCAATCTCGGCCATCTAAGTTGGTTTGATCATAGCATTTGGGCAGGAAAATGGACTGTGGGACTTCGGGAATGCATGGTGCCTGTAGTATATATCACCAGTATTACTTTTATGGTATAATACTTTAAACTCGTATATATATATTGGAAAAGGCTGGGTAGGTAGAGGCAGAGTGGCGGGAGAATGTTTTGCGTGCGTAAACTCTGTACTGCATAGACTTGATAGACTATAATTGGCACTCATCATTACATAACCCAGCGCATGCCTACGGGAGCCCATCTTCTCCGTACACGCACATATCCAGGCATCACTATCAAGGCCAAGATGGCCCGGAGGATGCGGCACGGGGCGTGCGGAGGACCCGCGGCTCCAGGCGTATTCAGATGCTGAGGAGATGGCAGACAAACTCGGCTATCGTTTCGACTGACAACCTCCCAAGCCCATGCCTCAATGTCTGTGTGGGCACCTTGATCCAGAACCTGGCCCAGCGCTGATGCCCCACTGGAGCTCCATCTACGAGTTTGTCTTACTTGTCGAGACTAGGGCACCTGTACGGAGTATGTATACGAAGAAACGCAAGCTTCCGCTATAGGTGGATTTTGCAGTGCAGGTGATGGAAGGCCTTCCTTTGCTGGGCAGAACACGAGGCTAGCCGATCATATAGCACCAAGTATTCAGGTGGTTGGTCCTGGCTGACGTCTAGCTGCAGATGGCGGCTGGAATACGATGCTGCCCCTCCGGATCAGTGGCCAGTCATGATGGGTTGCAGTCATATCTGGATGCTCCTGTGATACCACTCACTACCAACCTCTCCGATAAGAAGGCGAAAAAGCAGGCATGTGGCAGGCAGGACAAGGACGAGGCTGAGGGAAGAAGGTGCATTTACACAAGATTCATTACTTCACCTCATCCAGTCCGCAAAACGCAAAGTGCCACTTTCTCTTGTCAACATGTGGGGATGCAAATTGTTTGTTGTGTGGGGCATTCCCAGACAAAGTTCTAATTTTGAGTGTAGATCATGCGTGTCTCACCAGAAGAGGTGCGGAGTTAAGATTGCTGGGCCACCAGTGGCTGACGATTATCGTATGGATATCGTGTTTTCTGCGGGTGTCATGCATTCAGCCGGCTATATATATTCCGTTAGGCAGTGTTTTACGATATAGAAATACAGAGTGCGCCTCTGATGCAATATTTTTTTTACATGTTTCCTGTAATTCAAAGGGTTGACGAAGAGTGAATGTGTGGATAAGGACTAAAGTAGGCCCCCCATAGCTTCAGGTGGCATCCACTCACCTACAAGTACATATGACCATAAACGAACAGACGATGCAAACAGGGAGCCGATCTCCGTAGTACAGCCTCCACGCTTGAGCCTCGAAGATGTTTACTTTGCAGCATTGCCATTGCTAAAGAGATAATTTACCCTACAGTTCCGTAATAGGCAACCCTCTGCACTGTAATTACTAGTGTCCGCCAGGCTCTGTGTCGGATATTAGCTTGTACAAGGGTGCTGGTAGGTTTCGGCCATGCCAGCAAGCCGTCTTGGTTGTTTCACAGCACTGCCGCTACCACCAGCAGGTACCTGAACACCAGGAGTGAAGATGCCTCAAGGGCTCTCTCTCTGTGCTACAGGTATTATTTTCCTGACCGCTTCAAATATATTGGTAGGGAGCTTTGTCTCAATTTACCGAGCCCTTTGGGATATGTTCTTCTTCGAACCGTGATGCGCTCACTGTTCTCCCCCACTAAATGCCCCCCCGTTCACGCAGTCCCCAGCGCCGTGCAAACAGGCAGCTCAGCTGTGTGGCAAATGAAGATGAACTGCCCAGCCTATAAATAGCAGGTAGGCATAAAGGCAATCTTCCTTTACAGGTGCTGAGCTTGGGAGCAGCAAGCACTGCTCCGTAGTAATACGAACAAAGGAGAAGCGAGCGTGCGGAGCAATCTGGAAAAGAAACACCTGGAGCTCCTGAAATTAAGTGATATACATTAGGTACCGGTACTCGTGCCATGCCTGTCGTATCAGCGAGATACCCCAAGCCGTCCGTCATGCGACTCTTAAGATTTGACTCGTCCACTCCGAGACGAGATGGTAAATTTGACGGCCATTTCGATGCCCGCACCTTATTTCGTCCAAGCATCGATCAGCACAGCCGTCACGCTTGTGCAATGGGGATTTGCAGCCACCTGCATGGCGTTTTCATTCTTTTCGTCAGGGTCCGAGCAACAAAGTCAAGGTACAAGCAAACGGCAACTCCTCAATGGCGTTCTACTCCATACAGGTACCTAGGCCAAGCCCGATCCGTGCGACGCCACAGCGAGCGGTTGTCTGTGGCTCGTGGGAAATCAAAAGCTGCGGCCAATCAGCGGCGGCCAACGGCGAGCCATGCCCTGCACATCTGCTAATTGTCCAGCCCGCCAGGCCATCGGTCCCCTGAAGGACTAGGCCTGTCGCAGCTTAGCGGGCTAATGCACCCCCTTTTGCCATATTTACCACGCCAGATTTGAAGCGAAAGCTGCTAATGCTGCTGTAGTAGCTAGCAAGTGGCAGCAGCAGCAGTAGCTGCACCCGTAGTACGAGTACTCCATCCTCCGTAGCAGTGACGGCAGCAATGCGGGTACAGATACCTCTGCTCCCACCTCCCAGTGGAGTCTCTTCCCCCCCCCAGGGGGTATCGCTGCCAGCAGGTGGCCGCAACTGCAGCACGACGCTGCCCAGCCAAAGGACCTGCACAAATTCCTCCCCGTCATCACCCCCGAAATTATCTTCCTCCTGCTCGTCCTCAACTGGCCTCATTGCACTTCACTTCTTCACTCCTCCGTCATTGCTACTTCCTCTCTGGTTGGTTGAGCGCCTTGACGTTTGTCCTTCAATTCAACGCGGTCGTTTCTGCCTCTTCAATCTATTTCTTCGAATCCATTGACACGCGTCGTTATCTGCTACGGTCTCAGCGCATTTCTCCTTTGGTAGGTCCTCGCCCGCTCGTTGCCACCGTCGAAATCCCGTGCACCGCGCCAGCAGGATGGCTTCAGGGCGTCGTCAGAGCATAGCGGCACGGAGAGCACGTCTTGTCTGGTTGCTTCCTACGCGCGCAGAGCTCGCCCCGGTCCTGAAGCCACGCAGCTGCTCTCAACGTGGCTCCTGGCCGTTTGGCTAGGGGACCTCCTCCCTGTGACGGCCTCACAGCTAACCAATCGCGCAGAATCTCGTGCCTTCTTACCATTCTTTATTAAACTTCCTTCGGCCGCTCTTTATATATCAATATGGGTAAGATATTTCTTTCTTTCAGCTATGCGTGGCGTCATGCGTGCCCCGTGCAGGCGGGGAGAGAGGCAGGAGGCCATCTGGACGTGCCATGAGGCTCTTTACCACGGCAGCGGGCTGGAGCAACACAAGGCATTGGCGCTTCCTTTCCCACGCACAACAAGTTTCGCGTTTCTTCTCTCCCGTAAACACATTCGTTGCTCGTCAATCTACTGTTTCTTGGGTCGCTTTTTTGGGCAAACAACATTTCCGTTCCTTCAAATACAAAATTCCTTATATCCGACCTTTTGCACTTCGCCATGACGTTCGATCTGGTCCACCAAGTCAAATCGCGGGCTCGCAGCCTCCAGCTCGACAAGAGTGCCTTGTCGCCGGCAATGGTTGCCTTGGAGCAGGTAGCATCGCAGGCCCAGGCAACGAAGCGACTGAGCAGCCTGCCGACCGGCCAAACCGCTGCAGCCCCGTTTCCAGTGCCTGCCTTTGTTCCTGCAACTATTCGCCGCTATCGCAGCATGCTGGAAGTTGAAGAGCCGCCCAGGCTTGGGCCATGGAGCCCCATGTCCTTTGAAGAGCTATATTCTGGCCCCATACAGCCTCCTGTGGGGTCGGATGATTATAACCCAAGCTCTGGCCAGTCGACGAGATCATGTTCTTGGAATACAAGTCCGCCGGCTACGGTTGAAAGCCGAGGAACTGATTTCTCCAGTCAGAAGCCTACATCTTTGTCTCCTGCCTCGTCATGCATAGTTACATCTGCAATAGTGAAAACCAGGAACTAACATTTGTTTCATTTTTAGCTTCCAACGGTGCCGATTCACCACAAGGCGTTGCCTCGCCGCCTCCTGGTAGGTTTTCTGCGTGCATACTCTACCTGCAATACATGGCGATAATTCTAACACGGATATAACAGTTTCTCCAGCTGCTGTTTCTGACAAGAACATTGTTCGAAGAAAGCTGACCGGCTATGTTGGATTTGCCAACCTTCCCAACCAGTGGCACCGTAAGAGTGTGCGAAAGGGTTTCAACTTCAATGTCATGGTTGTTGGCGAGTCCGGTCTGGGCAAGTCAACTCTGGTTAACACTCTCTTCAACACCTCCTTGTATCCTCCCAAGGAGCGCAAAGCCCCCAGCCTGGACATCATTCCCAAGACTGTCACCATCCAGTCCATCAGCGCCGATATTGAGGAGGCCGGTGTCCGCCTGCGCTTGACGGTCGTTGACACTCCCGGCTTTGGCGATTTCGTTAACAACGATGAGTCTTGGCGACCCATTGTCGACAACATTGAGCAGCGTTTCGATGCCTACCTGGATGCCGAAAACAAGGTTAACCGAATGAACATTGTTGACAACAGAATCCACGCCTGTGTTTTCTTCATCCAGCCCACTGGACACTCTCTTAAGCCTTTGGATATTGAGGTTATGCGCCGCCTCCACACCAAGGTCAACTTGATTCCTGTCATTGCCAAGTCCGACACCCTGACGGACGAGGAGATTGCCAGCTTCAAGGCAAGAGTGAGTTTGGCCCTTTCTTTTTTTTTCTCCGTCCCCCTCTACAGCATATATACCATTATAGCGTGGATGAGTTGCTGACCATCATGCCTCCAGATCTTGGCCGATATCAAGTACCACGGCATCCAGATTTTCGAGGGCCCCCGATATGAGCTCGACGACGAGGAGACGATTGCCGAGAACAACGAAATCATGTCCAAGGTCCCCTTCGCTGTTGTTGGCGCCACAAACGAGATCAAGACCGCCGACGGCCGCAAGGTCCGCGGACGTGAGTACCCATGGGGTATCATCGAGGTTGACAACGAGGAGCACTGCGACTTTGTCAAGCTCCGACAGATGCTCATCCGAACTCACATGGAGGAGCTCAAGGAGCACACCAACAACATCCTGTACGAGAACTACAGAACCGACAAGCTGCTTGCTATGGGTGTTTCTCAAGATCCTAGTGTCTTCAAGGAGGTCAACCCTGCCGTCAAGCAAGAGGAGGAGCGTGCCCTGCACGAGCAGAAGCTCGCCAAGATGGAGGCCGAGATGAAGATGGTCTTCCAGCAAAAGGTGGCGGAGAAGGAGAGCAAGCTCAAGCAATCAGAGGAAGAGCTCTACGCACGCCACCGAGAAATGAAGGAGCAGCTCGACCGCCAGCGCCTAGAACTCGAAGACAAGAAGCAGCGCGTCGAAAGCGGGCGGCCGATAGAGAAGGAGGGCA
The DNA here is from genome assembly GCA_003012085.1 of Trichoderma brevicompactum. Classification (NCBI taxonomy): domain Eukaryota; kingdom Fungi; phylum Ascomycota; class Sordariomycetes; order Hypocreales; family Hypocreaceae; genus Trichoderma; species Trichoderma brevicompactum. The sequence goes on along the minus strand of PXNZ01000427.1, from coordinate 1,951 downwards.
AGCGAAAGGGTTTCTCGCTGCGATAAACGAACCCCCGTGGCCCCCGCCGATCGCTCTCGAGTTGCGGCTTGCTTTCCTGCACGATCAATATCAGAATATCCATGATGTCCATACAATATCTGCTCGACGCCTTTCCTTTTCCCTTTTCGATTCTTTGTTTTTTTGTCGCCTCCTTCTCGTCACTTTATTTTAATCATAAACTCGTATAATCGCTGCCAAGAAAAGTTTTGTCTTCCAATGGGTGGGCAAGGAAAAAAACTTTGTTATGAAAAACTGGTCATGCAGCATGGGGAAGTGCAGACTATGAAAACATTGCAAATCTTGACTTGGTATGGTGGTCTTGTCCAAATAGGGCCGGGGGGAGCTCTTCTCGGGTGTCTTTGCTTGTTCATGTTGATGGGGATAAGGCCAATCTCGGGCCGCCCCGGGCTGGGCAGGATGATGACGCTCTGAAGAAGAGCCTCTGGCAAACTATAGAGGTCCTCCTATCGTTGGTGCAGTTGTTGGGAGGGTTGGGGCCGCCGTGCGAAAAGTCACTCATTATTCATTCCCTACACGATCGTCACACTTACGCTTTCCTTGAAATCTATGTCGGGCAAGATATGGCCGAAAATACCCTGCGTCTCCGTCTTTTTCTCTCGGCATGCCTTCGGATAGCCTTATGTTGCCTGTCTGGATGGAGCAGCGACTGCGGATTTGAATTTGACTGGAGCAAATGGATGGCTGGAGGAGGGTTGAAACAGCAACTGTTGTATTTTAGTCGTGTGGTTGACGTCTCAACGCACGATCGTATGTCTAGGCTTGTTTGTCGTATTTTCCTAGCTAGTTTGATTTTATTGTCTCTATTTTCTTTTTTTAAAAATCACTTGAGCCTAATATACCTGTGTGCGTATGTGATATCGTAGTAATGCTTGACTTTTTCATTCAGCTCCTAAAGTGTCTACGGATTCGCGCACGCAAATCATCCGCGGCCTGTTGCAGCCGTTGTATATCATATCATACAGGTAAATCATCTGCCGATGCGCTCATGTGTGTGAATAACGACGAATATAGATGCCATGAGGTGGATAATGGATCCCTTCCTTGCGGTTCATATCCTAGCCGTACCGCTAACCTTTGCCAAGCATGCCTGCGTTTTTAATGATGCTCTACACACAACTTTAGCATGCTTTGCGAAGATGAAGAGTATGCGAAAAAAAGAGAGAAGGGTGTGTGATTTTTTTTAATAGAAAAAAAAGCGATTCCACAGTTAGTAGATGTATTTTGCCTAGGTTGATTTGGCTTCAGCGATTCCTTGTTCTGAAAATCTCTCTTTTCTTCTTCTTCTTCTTNNCGCCCGCGGCGATGCCGATGCCGCTGATGATGGCGACGCCCAAGAGGCCCTCCTTGGCGACCTTGTCGTCGATGAGCTGGCGCAGGTCGGTGGCCTGGAGGTTGGCGGGCTCCTTGTCGAGGAGGAGGTCGTTGTAGCGGCGGGCTTCACCATAGTTGCCGAGCTTGTAGTTGCCGAGGGCGAGGTAGTAGAGGCATTCGCGGCGGCGCTCGGGGGAGACGCGGAAGATGTCGGAGAGGAGGCGGACGCCGAGTTGCTGGTCGTTGCGATTGTTTGACTTGACGAGGCCCTGCATTGGGGGGAAACGGGGGAAGAAGCGCTTTGGTAAGTTTTTTATTTCTTTTTTATGAAAGGACAGCAGAAAGAGGGAGCGGAGGGGGGGCTAACCCATGCGTAGTTGAATTTGGTTTGAACGCCGACCATTTCGCCTTCTTTTTCGAACTGGGCGCGCAGGACGCTGAGCTCTGAAGGGTTCAGAGGCCTGTGAGAGGAGGCTGTATTAGAAAAAAGATTGCCTGTTGCGACGGGAGGGGAGGGTGGGAGGACGAACGTCTCTGCATCGAGGGCATCTGCCATTTCGACAGTCAGTTAGCCTGAGTGTATTATATTCGGTATTAC
>PXNZ01000426.1:0-23166 GCA_003012085.1 Trichoderma brevicompactum | reverse complement strand
CCCCCCACAACTACCTGTTGCGGAAAAAGGTTTAGACAAGTGTATGATTCGAACATGATTACTAGGAGATTCGCATTACGACTTCTATTTATACGTCCAAAGTGGATCGTCTGCTAGCTCTTCAGCCATCTCCATGATCATTTGGCTCCATGTACTCCGTAATCACCCCAGATTTTATGTCAACCATCTTCTCCGCGGCCCATCTTAGATAACACCTCCGAAAAACTCGGCCCCATCTTGGCCCCCCCGAGTTTGCCCTTCGGAGTGGCGCAGCGAAAATCCAAGCAAAGAACCAACAGCCGGGTCTCGTGATTCCCCGTCCTGCGTATTAAACCTTGTTGGGGGGAAGCGGCTCGCCAGCCACACGGTCCGGCAAACGCTCGTCGCCGCCACCATCATCCGGCCTCGGTTTTACTTCACAGCAAGGCAATTCACCCAAGACAAGAAAAAGCCACGGGGCTGGCTACCAATGCCATTATTCCATCATCACTCACATAGTTAGAGCCTTGGCGCAGGCAACCTGACCAACCAAAATCCATCAACCTCCCTCCCTTCCACAGCTCTTCCAGAAACCAACGAAAATATTCGCCACTCATAATCCCCAGCGCCAAGATGCACCGAGGTGAATACGGAATAGCAACACGGCTTGGCAAAAATCCCCCCCATCTGGGTTGGGCCATGATTGGCTATCACTGCAATATGCTTAGGCGACATAACTTTAATAACCACTTTGGCTTGATAAACAGATCTTGGCGGAATGATGGCCAAGATCAACGGCGAGTTTTCCCACGACTTTGTTCGTGCCGTTGTGCCGCTTATCATTTCAATCGGCCTCTAGAAGGCGCGTCGCCAAGATAGTAAGGAGAACTTTGCGGTCTTGGCTGTGTCTTGGAGACTCAATGATGTGATTCATGATGTGGAGATGGGGGCGCTGAGGATGAGTTGCATTCCGGGAGTTGACGAAAGGTCTGGTGTGTCGATTATTGAGACACCCACGTGCCGGAGTTGCAACTCTTGAAGCAAAAGAAGAACGTACAGCTGTTAGTCATATACAAGATGAAACACAGCGGAACATTACCACAACGGAGTCCAACAAAGCCACAATCCGCCTCCGCGAACTCACCAGCGCCGGCGAAACCACCACCGTGCAAAGCCTCCGCTCTCATCGACGCGGCGCCAAGGCCACTAGCTGCCGTAGAGACCCGCCGTCGATAAACCATCCCATGAAAGTCTCTCCACGAGATGGCAATACCTTGTGTTTGCGGCAAGCCTCTGATCAAGCCAAGGTATCTCCTCACACGACGAGTACTTATATTGGACGTGTTCTCCCCCTCCGCCCCCGCATGTTTGCTATTTCAAACTTAAACTTGTTGATAACTTCAAATCCTTTGATATCTCTGTCCATGTCCCAGACAAAGAGTTTTATAGGGGCATTTAACAACATCTTTTACCCTCATCTATGTTCAGCCGTACTGTGGCCATCTTTCTTTTTATCAATAACAGCCTACGGCCCTGATGGCTGAGTTTCCCAAGCACCCCTTCTTGCTCACCGTTCAGGAGACAGAAGAGGCTCTCAAAACCAATGTCGATAGAGGGTTGACCTCGGAGCAGGTCAGAGACCTGCAGTTGAGGCATCCCAAGAATGAGCTCGACGTCGGGGGAACTGTACCATGGTACAGCATACTCGCTAAGCAAATTCTCAATGCAATGATTATTGTAAGACTACACCTGTTCTCCGTCACCACAGACAAGTTACTGACTTGATGGCACCCTAGGTGCTTGTCTTTGCCATGGCCTTGAGCTTTGGCATCAAAGACTACATTGAAGGAGGAGTTCTTGCCTGTGTCATCTTTCTCAATGTCACTATAGGCTTTTGGCAAGAGTACCGCGCTGAGAAGCGCATGGATGCTCTTCGTGCTCTATCCTCTCCCAGTGCCATGGTTCTCCGCGATGGCCACACCCAAGTCATTCCCAAGTAAGCATGCCTATTCATAAACTACAGAGTATGGACGATTGAACGTTAACCTTGTCTATAGTTCTGAAGTTGTCCCTGGAGATATTGTCCTGCTCAAAATGGGCGACACCGTCCCAGCGGACCTCCGTCTCTTCGAAACCATGAACCTTGCCTGCGAAGAAGCCCAACTGACGGGAGAATCGATCCCCGTTGAGAAAATCACCGAGAACAACATCACTGCTCACGGATCCGAAACGGCTGCTACAGCTGAAGGAGAAGTTGGTATTGGCGACCGCATAAACATGGCCTACGCTACAACAGTCGTCCAAAAGGGCCGCGGTCGCGGTATTGTCACCGCTACCGGTATGTCAACCGAAGTAGGCAAAATCGCTGCTTCCACTTCAAAGAAGAGCCGCAAGGCCGGCCGCTCGATGAACTGGCGCAAGTACGGCAAGAAACAGCCCGTTGTCGGCCTATCGAAGCGTATATACGACTTTGTGGGCAAGTTTCTTGGCCTGACCGTGGGCACTCCTCTGCAGCGCAAGCTGTCTGCTTTGGCATACGTTCTCTTTGGTTGCGCAATCATTCTTGCCCTCATCGTCTTTGGGGTCAATCACTTCAATCTGAGGAATGAAGTCATCATCTATGCGACTTCGCTGGGAATCGCCATTATTCCCGAGTCTCTTGTTGCGTATGTTACCCGTCTATTTGATTCACCAAACCCCTTGTCATCACCATGATTACAAAACTGACAGTCATCTACAGTGTCTTGACGATTACCATGGTCGTTGCCGTTACCGTTATGCGCAAAGCCAACGTCGTCGTCCGTGACCTCTCCGCTCTTGAGGCTCTCGGCGGCGTCACAAACATCTGCTCGGATAAAACTGGAACGTTGACTGAGGGCGCCATGATTGTCCGCCAGGCATGGATCCCATCCTCACACGTCTACACTGTCCACGATTCACAGAATCCAAACGATCCTTCCAAGGGACGCGTGGTGTACTCGCAGAGCAAAGACGAGATTCAGCAACAATCTGCGGATGAGGAGAAGAAGCGCGACTACGACAGGGAGCGCAGCGCCGCCGTGCTCAAGTTTGACGTTCCGGAAGAGAAGCTGAACCCGCCCGCGGCCAAGCAGCCGCAAAGTCCGGGGCCAGAAGTAAAGATGACGGATGAGCTACGTGCGTTTCTACTTTCTTCTGCGCTCTGCAACCTTGCCACTGTGAGGTATGACCAGGAAGAGGAAAAGTGGCAGACTACCGGAGAGCCGACTGAGATTGCACTACAAGTGTTTGCACACCGATTCAACTTTGGCAAGAAGAACCTCGAAGGGCAAGGGTGGAAGCAGGTGGGCGAATTCCCCTTTGACAGCTCCATCAAGCGCATGTCGGTCATTTACAACGCTCCTGAGAATGAGAGCAGCGTGATTGCCGACTCCGAAAACAGCATCATCTTTACCAAGGGTGCTGTGGAGCGAGTCCTCGATCTATGTGCCTTTGCCGGCATTGGCGAGGATCAGGAACCCATGACGCAAGAGCTCAAGGAGTCTGTCCTCCGGCAGATGAATGCGCTCGCGTCGCAGGGCCAACGAGTCCTCGCCGTCGCATACCGCTCATGGGAGGGGAAATTTACGTCTAAGCAATCAAGCTCAAGCTCCGCGGAGGAAGACGAAAAGCTGCGGTCTACAGTCGAGCAGAATCTCGTCCTCGTCGGCCTCGCCGGCATCTACGACCCTCCCCGCCGGGAGACCAAGCCTTCTATTGCCGAGTGTTCGCAGGCCGGCATCAAAGTCCACATGCTCACTGGCGATCACCCTGAAACGGCCAAAGCCATCGCCAAGGAGGTCGGCATTATCCCTCGAAATCTCGGCATCCTGCCTGAGAGCGTCGCGGCATCCATCGTGGTCAAGGCCACGGAATTTGACAAGATGACTGATGCCGAGATCGACGCGCTGGAGGAGCTCCCCCTGGTTATCGCCCGCTGCGCCCCGGATACCAAGACGCGCATGATTGAGGCTCTCCGCCGTCGTGGGGCCTTCATGGCCATGACCGGCGACGGCGTCAACGATGCGCCGTCCCTGTCTCGGGCTGATGTCGGCATCGCCATGGGCTCTGGCTCCGACGTCGCCAAGTCGGCGGCCAAGATTGTGTTGACAGACGACAAGTTCAACTCGATTGTGGCCGCCATCCGCGAGGGCCGCCGCATGTTTGACAATATCCAAAAGTTTGTGCTGCACCTTCTCACGTCCAACGTCGGCGAGGTTATTCTGCTCGTCGCGGGGCTCGGCTTCGTCGACAGCCAGGGCTTCTCCGTGTTCCCCGTCTCCCCCCTACAGATCATCTGGATCAACATGGCAACGTCGTCCTTCCCTGCCTTTGGCCTTGGCCGCGAGGCTGCTGCGCAAGAAGTTATGCGCAAGCCGCCGCAGGACAAGAGGCGAGGCGTCTTCACGAACCAAATCATTGTCGACATGATTGTGTACGGCGTGCTCATGGGCGCGTGCACGCTCTGTACCTTTTGCATCATCATCTACGGTGCCAACGGCGGGAACCTCGGAACAGACTGCAATACATCCTTCTCCGACTCCTGCATACCCGTGTTCCGAGCCCGAGCTGCGACGTTTGCGGAGCTCACTTGGCTCATCCTTATTTCTGCATGGGAGTTTAAGAGCCTCCGACGGTCCATGTTCCGGCTAAACCCCCATGACGACAGCTTCTTCCCCTTCTTCAAGGACGTCTACAGCAACCGGTTCCTCTTTTGGTCCGTCATCGTCGGCAGCTTATCCGTCTTCCCCGTCGTCTACATACCGTTCCTCAACACCCGCTTCTTCAAGCACATTGGCATATCCTGGGAGTGGGCGCTCTCGGTGGGATTCACGCTGATATTCGTCTCGGGCATCGAGCTGTGGAAACTTGTCAAGCGACGCTTCCGCCTGCTAGAAGATCGTGCCGTGCAGAGGGGCCACTGGGGCCAGGGTGGCCCGGAAGACGATGGACCAAGATTCAAGAAGACGTTTTCCATGTCAAGCTTCAAGACATGGGTGTCGCTTTCCAGAAGGGAAACGGGGGATAGCTCCATGATACGGCCGAACATGCATGTTCGCTCAGCCGACGCATAAGAGCGTGGTCCGATTTTTTTTTTTTTGTTATGTCAATGTCTTTTTTTTTTTTTTTTTTTAGCAACATACAGTAGAAAACGAGTCATTTCAGGGGTTGAAAGCATCAGAGCATGAGAGATATTATCAGGAATTGTCGGGATACAAAATCAAGAGGGATTTATTTTGCAATGGGTGGTTTAAGGGGCTGGAGCCGACCATGTAAGGTACCAAAACAAGCAAGGAGGTAGTAACATGCACTCCCCGTATCAGAAAGTAGTTAGTTAATGAGCATTTTCCTTTTTGATGGAATGATGATCAGGCCCGGCTCAGGCCATTATGTCTTCAATTTACAGAAGTCCAGCAGTCAGGAGAGCGCTGGCCGACTATCAGCACACGGGCTTATGCCCAGAGAAGAAGGAAAGTAGCTAGTCGTAGTAATCCTTCTGCCACCACTTATCCCAAAGCCAAAAGGCACGTGTGTGTTGGTTCGGATCCGGCAGCCATGGAAGCATGTAAAAGGCGGTAATTTATTTCAGTGGGACGATCCTGGTCGAGGCGCGGGGCAGGTCAACAAATCGAATATTCACACGCGGCCATTGGTTAGCCGGAACCGGAAAGGACAAGTTGAATCGATGAGGGATCTCTGTTTAGTACGGAGTAGACCAGGTAGACCTGGCACACTAGATGGGCAGACAGGGCAAACTTGACTCCATTTTGGCGACCACCCTGGTGTGGTGTGTGTCGGTCATCGTCATCATTCATGTGTGAACAACATCTACTACTACTTGCTAGTAAGTAAGCCAGAATAGCATCAACAATTGTTCCCTCCATCTCCTCATCCCAACATCACGCGCCATTCCTCACACGGCATCCTTGTCCGGCATCCTAACCCAGAGCAGTACGATAACAAGGGAAAACAAATTAAAACGGTTTATGCAAACACCACCCCCAATCAATGCCTTACTCGGTCAAGTTGTAAATCTTCTGGATGCCACCCAGCATCTGCTTCATGTCAATGTTCAAGTCCGTAATGGAGCCGTCCTCAAAGTTGAAGACCCAGCCGTGGACGATGGGATATCGGTTCTCTTCAAACGAGTGCTGCACATCGGCCGTCTTGACGATGTTACGGCACTGCTCGATGACGTTGAGCTCGACGAGCCGGTTGTAGCGCTTGTGCTCGTCGGTGATGGAATCCAGCTCCTTCTCGTAGATTCTGTAGACGTCACGGATGTTTCGCAGCCAAGGGTTGAGCAGGCCCATGTCCTTGGGGGTCATGGCCGCCTTGACGCCTCCGCAGCCGTAGTGACCACAGACGACGACGTGCTTGACCTTGAGATGGCGCACGGCGTAGTTGATGACGCTCATGACGTTGAGGTCGGTGCTGATGACCATGTTGGCGATGTTCCGGTGGACAAAGGCCTCGCCGGCTTGCAGACCGGTGATCTGCTCGGCTGGGATACGTGAATCACTGCATCCAATCCAGAGATACTCGGGAGACTGGCCAGCAGCCAAGTTGGTGAAGAAGTCGGGGTCCTGCTTGAGCCGCTCAGCAGCCCACTTCTTGTTGTTCTCAAAGAGACGCTGGTGGTTTTCGCGCAGATAGCGCTCAACGTCGTGGTCGTCTTCATTCATGCCGGGCAGACGAGCAGGAATCTTGTTCTTTGCGCCAGTAGAAGGGTTGGCAGAGGAGGAGGAGGAGGAGACTGATCGACTGCCTCCAGAAGCCGGGCGACGAGCTGGATTAAAGGCCAGAGACGACGGCCGGTGGCCGGGATGCGGTCGGGATGCGGCCAAGCGCAAGGGCTGGCCTCCAATTCGACTCGGAAGCATCTCGTTCAAGGGGCGACGATGGCGAGAGCAGAGCAGGGGGATGGGGGCCGTTGGTAGGGGGTCGGATGATTCCGCGGAACTAGAGGCAGACGAGCTTAGATTGGAGGCTCAGATACGGAGCGGCCGGTGAGGTGTTTGTTTCCGCGGCTGGTGCGGATAGAGACCAATCTCGCGAGCGTGGTGACGGCCTGCAGGTAATCTGTCAGATTTGGTGCGGCTGCATCTGGCGGCGAGAGGATGAGCAGAGAAGAAGGAGGAAGTGATTGCATTGGCGGGCGCCCAGGTGGAGGGGCTCTCTTTTTTTAGGAGGGGGAGCGGCTTTTTCTCTTTTAGGAGGGGCTCTGCCCTTTTCCTTGGGGGCTTCTTGGGGCTTCTTGGGGCTTCTTGGGAGCTGCTCTAGGGCGCTCTTACAGCCGTTCTCGGTGCTTCATTTGTTAGCCGATCCCACCAGTTTGGGGGCCACAGCGGGCTCCCGACGCTTTGGGAGGAGCGCTGTAGGTTATCTGAGCAAATCTGGCAGCAGATTCGGCTAATACACAGATCCGCGAATAAGCGGCATCCAGATCTCAGCCCGCGCAAACCTTCCAACAAGAGGTGATGGCGGGCTCGCAGATCGTGGGGAAGGGAAAAAAAAAAAAAAGAAGAATGGATTGAGCTTTGGATTTCAACCGCCATTGTGTGTATGTGCTGCTTGTTTGAGCACTTATCATTATGCTCAACGCGCCGCTTGGACAAAACGAGGAGACGGCGCAGCGAGATGAAACTGTCATGGATATTTATCTGTACCTTGTAAGTACTACTGCCGTCTACAGGTAGGTACATGCGCTAGGCTATCCCAAGACTTAATCTCTCTCACTAGTAGAGTCTTAAACCTTGTTCACATCTACCGTACAGAGTTACTACAATGTACAAAGGCATAACCTCGGCCATCGACTGCTAGGCAAGCTGCAATCGACCATAAGGGGACATATAATTCAGTCAGAATTGGGGGTTGAGAGTCCCATCACCAACTACCCTACACTTGCCAACTCCTCAGTCTCTCTGGAGAATCAAAGAGAAACACACAACCACTACAATTGATTAATTAATATAATTGCCAGCACATTCAAACCCCTCACTTTAGACCCTCGGGATGCACCCGGTCAAACCAGATATAGTCGTCCAGCTCCTCCTCAAACGCTATACCCAATCTGACTGCAACGTCGTTGTCAAATCTAAACTCCGCCCTCAACGGCGTGCTGCTGCCTCCCACCACCTCCCTCATGTGCGCAATATACTTGGTCTGCTCGCAGACGTGCCGCAGCCTGAGCGTGAAGACGTAGGATCGGTCTGAGCAGTCGATGAACAAATACCCGACCTTAATCTCCACGCTGAGCCCCCGCCAACCCGGGTTCCAGTATTCGCCTGTGTAAGCGCTTAGAGGCATATTCTGCGGCTCCGACTCCTTGATGCCGGGGCTCAGCTTCTGGCGCTCCTCTTCCTCCTCCTTTGCTTCGTCCTCGTCGTCTTCATTGTCGTTGGTGCCGTAGTCGTCGTACTTTCTACCAGTGTACTTTTCATACAAGACCTTGTCCCAGTTGAGCCTTTCCTCCTGCGGCAAGCCTAGCGCCTCGTCAATCAACTCCTGCATCAAAACCTCCGCGACGCGGCTTGCATCGTCGGAATTCCCAAAGATGGCGCCCCCAAGCTTGAGTTCGGGCACGAAGAAATGGATTGTGGAGGAGCCTGCTATGCCGCCGTTGTGGGCGACAACCATCTGGCTGCGGTAGAAATGCACCTCCCATCCGGCGGCGTATAACAACGGCGACGTAAAGGGGCTGAGCCTTTCGTAACCCCCGTGTATGATTGTTCGTGCTCTTATGAGCCCCTTGTAGACGTCCTCCGTAAACGGCCCCTCTTTGTTCATCATGGCGCTGACATACTTGACGTAGTCGTTGACGCTGGTTATGATTGAGCCGGCGCCCTGGGCCTCGGGAGCGTCAGGAATGACAAAGGTCGAATGCTTCTTGGCCTTTTTATCCCACCAGTGCCCAAGGCTGATGCGGTCTCCGAGCCCCTTGGCCCGCGCACGTTCCGGCTGGAGGTTGCTCGACGTCATCCCCAGCGGCTGGAAGAACCGTTGCTCGAGATAGTCGGCGAAGCTGATACCCGTCTTCTGCTCCACCAGATACGTCGCGGCGGTGAACATCATGTTGCAGTACATGAACTTGGATCGAATCGGAGCCGCGGTTGCTAGATTCCGCAGGTTTCGCGTGACAGATTTTGCGTCGTCTGTGTGCTTAGCCCGAGGGCCCAAATACGAATTATCATTGCTGCGGGAAACCGGGTTTTTAGTAGCAGTTCCAAATGAATAAGCGGACAACTTATACTGACGGCGCCATCCCGCTTCTGTGACTGAGAATGTCATCGACAGTTACACCTTCATAGCCCTGGCCCGGCATGACAAAGTCGCCCGGCAACAATTTGGCCATCTCGGCTTCATACTTGACGTCGGGGTATTTATCATCGGCAACCAGCAGCGCGACAGATGCGGCAGTGAGAGATTTGGAAGCGGAGGCAATGTCGAAGAGGGTGTCAGTCGTCATTGGCTTTGGCGGGTCAAACGAAGCCACTCCATAGGCTTTGGATGCGGTGGTGTCATTGTGAACAATGGCAATGGCGAGGCCGGGTATGTGGTATTTCTTGATGAGCTCCTCTACGTGGGATGAAAAGTCGGGGGAGTTGAATAGATCCATGACGGTGGCTGCAATTGGCAAGCTGATTTCTCTGCAAGATTTCCCATATGCTAAAGCTGCGTACAAATGAAAAGCTGGCCTCTGGTAAAGGTAGGTGGTGCTTCAAAATGTATTCCAAGTCTCAGGGTAGGAGCCGTATTTGAAGTTGTCGACGATGTTTTCGACCATCACTACGCCTGCTAGCATAGCGCATCCTTGGCGCCATTCCGTTTTCCACTGCCACCTTAGCAGCAAATCGGGGCAGCTCCCAATTGGGAAAAACGGTCGATTACGCTCACTCTCAACTCCCATCAATCCTAAAATTGGGGTTGTTGTACTTCGGACTGACTCATCCGCACTGCGGCCTTCAAGATGATAGGGCCTTGACAGAGGAGTGGGACGTTACGCCAAACCGAGAGGGGTAGCCTGCACCACTTTGCGAGGCCCGAAGGATCAGCGACACTGCGGAGGAACGGGCAATCAAGAGTAAATAATTTCCAAAACAATTATCATTACCAGCGCGCTATAAGACCATATGAGCCCATGGCAGCTCCATTAAATCATCATCGCTGTACCCGATATACATACCCAGGGTATATATATATATACATGCATGCATACACACTCCATACGTATGAGAAACAAAGGAAAGACAAAGAAAAAAGAAAAAAGAAAAAGCCAAGCAAGTGGTGTGGGAGTCCATCCATTCCCTTTCCTTTCCTTTCCGTTCCAATTCCATACCATAGTTCCTCTCCTTTGGCCGTTGAAGTTCGTTCGCAGCCCAGATCCGGCATTTCCAAACCATAACATCCATTACCATACAATACCATACAAATACCGATAGATTCTCTCCTCACTCCAACCGTTCCAATAAAACACCACGTCTCCTGATACACACACAGAGAAATCTTTCTCCTCTCACCACAGGGTATAATGCCTATTCAAAAACAAAAGAAATAAACAAAGGAAGCGCGACAAGCGAGACAGAAGATTCAAGCCACTTTTCTGTACAGTTCGACGTTGACTGTGGTGATGTGATGCAGGGTCTATATAAGCATGACTTATAGCCCCACCACGTATGTGTTCTTCCAATGCTCGAGGAACAAGTCAGGTGGCTTAAATATTCGACAAAAATAGAGGGCTAACTGTAGAGACATTATTACTCCGTAGCCACAAAAAGCAGTCCCCCACACGGCGACATCGCCTTTTGTCGCGGAAGCTTCTTTCATGGCTTACAATGTGCATACGCAAAGAAGCAGCCGGCGACAACTATATCAAAGCGAGTACTGAAAGGAGGGCGACGGCTTAGGGATATTTTGCGTCTGGTATTGGCAACTAAGACAATACCAGCAGCATCGAGACTCCATATTTGCGCTCTCGGGTGGCTGATTCCCGATTGGGTGGAGTCCAGAGTTGGTGTAGCGGGTCGGGCGGCTGATCGGATTTGATGCAGCCACATGACTTACACCCGCGACCTCAAAAGTTGTTCATGGGATTCGATGACTCTCAATCAATGATTAACCTTTGACGAGAGAGTTGGAGCTGGTTCTAGGTACCCGTGACCTTTAAAGGATAAATCTAGTAACAAGCTCTTAAACAGGAAAGTTGTTGTGGCGAGAGGGGATGAAAAAAAAAACACAGTCAAGAGCCGCGTATACGTGAGCCTTAGGCTCTCTGCGGCCCGTCGCCATAAGCGGAAGTGCCATAAACCGATGACGCGCCTGGTCCCTGCTGAGATGTGAGGCCTGGATAGCCACTGTCGGCATAGGTCGCAGGCGCAGTATCCCATCGAGGAGGCGTTGCGGCCGCAGGGTGGTGGCTGATCGGGGTGTGCAGACCAGTGCTGCCGTACGGACTGGCCGCCACTGCTCTCGCTTCGTAAGCCGAGACAGCAGGCAGCTGTGATGCACTTGTGTTGATACGCATGGAAGACGGCGGCTGAGGACTATGATGATTGCGGAGGGTGGGGCTGAGGCCTCGAGATGCACTTGTGGAGTATGTCGAAGCAGGTGCCCAAGAGGCCTGCGAACGAGGTGACGGAATAGCGTCGTGATGGCCCGAGCCGTATCCCGAGTGCATCGGGTACTGGCCGTGAGCATCCGTGTGCTGCGAAGAGAGTCCGTGCTGCGATCCGAGGCCATGGTGACTGGGCGGCGTGGGCAGTGTGGTGTATGACGAGGTGCTCACGGGGGGGATGGTGGTGGATGGTGGGAGGATGCTGCTGGGGCTGGCACTATATTTGCCGATGATCTTCTTGAGCGCTGGTTCGAGGGCTGTCCAAGGGAACACCTTGACATCCTTCTCAATATTTCGAGGCTTGGGGTGGGGGAAAGCCATGATGATCTTGAAGAACTCTTCGCTTTCCGTCTTGGCCTTGGAAACGGTCGAAGGATGGAACCCCTCCAGATTGCGGCGGATGCGATTCTTTTCCTCAACGCTGAATCGGTTTGGGGATGCCACCAACTGCTCAAGTAGATGAATGGTGTCGACCGAGGTGACATAACATTCGGATTTCTCAGCCCACCAGATGCAGGATATGCAAATGCTGTTTGGGGGCCTGTCATTCACCGCGACAGGCCTAAACTTCACGGTCAAAACCGGTCCATTTTGAGACTTGCTGAACATGACGATGCGGCGACGATTGTCCCACTCTTCCTGGGTCCATTTCGCAGCCATGTCGGCGAGCGTGCCGTGAATCTTCAAAACTGCCTTGGGGGTATATAGAGACATTGAATGATAGGCTCCAGGTCCACTCGTATTGGTGAGCGTGCTAGTGCGCACTAGTATGGGATTTGAGCTGTTCCCCGATGACGGAATCGGGAGGTGGTGCGTCAAGCTAGATCGAGAAGACATGGTGGGATCAAACGTCGAGGAACTCCTCCCCGCGCTCGCCATAGTGTTCCCATACCCGCTCCATCCCGCATGAGCGCGCCGGTGATGATAGTGCGGGTCGGTAAAGCTATTGGTTCGATAGGTGGTTATCATGTCGGCGTTGCCTTGAGAAAATGTGTTGCCGTATTGGTTTGATTGCGGTGGATATTCATAAGTATTTGTAGCCGCTGTAGGAGGTGCGTCTGTCTTCGGTGAGGGACTCGCCTGATCGATCTCAGGAGCAGGTGTCGTGGTGTCATCTTTGGGTAGCTTGTCTGCCCGCGTGATGTCATCCTCGGACCCTTCCAGGTACTGAAAGGTCCCTGCCACCGTCCGCGAGATCTCTCCTCCCGCGGGAGCCTCAATAACAAATGACAGAGGCACGCTGCTATTACCTGTGACCAACGGCTGCGGCACATCTACGCTGCACGAGTATACATAGCCGCTGTTGTCCTGAGCATCCCGGATGAGATCCACAGGGCATCTTATCGTTCCAAACATCACAAGTGGCTGAGTAGAAGATAGGGCGAAGGGATCGTCCTGTGATGAGATCTTGAGAAAGACTTTGGTACCGTAAACTCCAGACGACGGTTGGAAGGAAATCACAGTAGACCCTGTCGGCATATAATGGGCCACCGCATTGTTGCTTGCAAACGATTGCTGGTTCAACTGGGCAAACTTTTCGGTTTGTTGAGCTGAGAACTGTTGAGAAGAATACTGTTCATAAGTCGCATCTGGATATCGTGCCGCATCATAGCCTATCGAAGCGGCCCTGTTAGCTCCTTGTTCTCGATTTCTGGCTTCACATGATTCTCTCTCCATCTCTCTCTCTCTATCCTTTGCAATAGGGCCAGCTGGACACTCACCATTCATAGAAGGCAACTGAGCCTTGCTGTAAGCAGCCATGTCAAAGTCGCTCGGCGGGGAGTCCCGGCTTAGATCCCCCCTGTGTGCTGCTCGAACAGCTTCCTCGTATCTAAGAGTCAGGGTTTCTGGCGACCCAAATTCGTCGTCAACGTCAACAATAATGGGTTTGTTGATCAGAAAGCCCGGCTTTGAATAATGTAGTGTCAGCGCTGATGCCTTGTTTATCTTGTGAAAGCAAGCTCCCGTGCTTGGCTGCTCCTCGCTCTGCAGAACACGAGCACAAGCAGCGAAAAGAGGAACTAGACGATCCTCTTTCCGCAGAGTCGTTGGAAGCGGACTGATATTGGAACAAAGTCTAGGATGCGACTCACCTCAAAGAGTCTGTAGGATGGAGACTGGAACTTAGCAGCAGACATGAAGTTGTTGAAAGAGGGAGTAAAAGTGCTGGAGGGGGGATTGATCAAAGAAGAAGTAAAGTATGCAGGCTCTCTCTGTCTTAGCTAAGAGGCCGTGGACGTATAGTAATGTTTTAAACCAGGTCTTGACAAGGTTTCGTCCAGCGAGGATCACGGAGCCAGGATGTGGCCCCCTTCCTTCGCGTAGCTTGGCTCGGAGATTTGATATGCGACAACCCCAGAGGCTAAGGTGAAGATGGATGCCTTTGGTCTCGTCGTCGTGACTTATGAACTGATGCCGCCTTATGAGTGACTTGCTTTTCCTACCAAGGGGTGGGGTGTAAGTGAGACACTCACCAGGACCGAAGGAATCTTACTGGAGAGCCAGAAGGTGCTAGCAATGGCGAAGTGTCCCGATCCTACACAGAAACAGTTGCATTCCAAAAAGAGGAATCAGGTATGCTGCGAGGGAGCGGCTGCTTTCCCTTTTCCGCCGGATGCTTGTCCTGTCAAGACGGGTGGCCAGCTCTTTGAGGCTGTGCGACTGCGGCCTGGATATATCAACAGGCGGATAAAAGAGAACGAAGCCGCGAAAGATGGCAGGAGAGGAATTCCGATCAAGACAAAGGGCCAGTCCTAGCCTCAGAGTCTCCCAAAACGGGATGGCTGACGTGCAAACTGATGAGCTATCTGTATATGACGAAGAATACCTCGTCATGAGGTTTCACTGCAGTCCAATCAAAAGAAGTTAGCATTCTTCAAGTTTAGTGCTAAGTCAATTTCTGGTGTTTGCGATCAACATAAGCTGGAACATGCATAGCGATGCGCCAACGCAAGGGAGATTCACGCCGAAATTGGGCATCGGAACGATCAAACATACAGGCTGCAGCTTGTGAAATGATGGAGCTCACAAACAAAAAATAGTGCAGAAAAACCCCGCCAACACTGCTCGTGTCTAGCAACAGTGGAACCGCTGCAGCTCGATTTTTCTGAACACGCCAAGCTGTTCACCGTGATAGAAATCAACGTTAGTATTATTCAATAGTAAAGTCAAACTGGCCGAGTAGTCGCAGCGGTGATAGTGTTAGTCCTCCAGAGAGGGAGGTGTGGACATAGGAGCGATGGAGCCAGCGAAAGTAAGGTAGATATGTGAAAGAAGGGCGAGCCACATATGCAAGTAAGATTCGGGAGAGTCAAGGTCTCAGGCTTCCACGTAGATGGTATTACTACTATTGAGTGGGAGAGAGAGGGGATGAGAGGCGTGAGAGGAGTTTCTTTTTGAACACCAGATAGTGTCTGCAAGTCGCCTTTTCGGCGGCGGACGATCGGCGCCAGACAGAGCCGGGTCGCAAGGTAAAGACTAGGGTGATGTGAACATGAACGGGGGAGAAGGGAAAGGGACATGGGGATTTCGCGAGGCAGATGGGCCAATCAACGAGAGCTTGGAGAGAGCCCAGAGGGTCTGATTATTCCCACAAGGGCAGCCTCCTCCCTTGGGAGGGCACGTCAGAGAGAAGCGCCACCCTAGGGAGAGGGGAGAGAAACCGATGGTGGTAATTTTCCGTCCTTTCTCTTGTTTTTGGACGCCCGTTATTTCCAAGGCCATGTCCAGAACGGCGTGTAAACAGCGGCGGCAAGGGCAGGCCTGGCCATGACCATGCTGAGCGGAGATAATACTGACGCCAACAGATCAGGGCCGTCAGAAGATACGCAGAACAGCTCGGATCGGATCTAACAGCATCGCATCTGGGCAGGGCGCCATGAACGGCGGCCGACTATGGTCGGCTGTGGGTCTGAGAAAAAGAAGCAGCACGCGCATCTGGGGATAACAGGGATCGAGAAGGGACCGTGACCAAAGAAGACAGCAGCAGGGCCCCTCAGTTCTGGATCCTTGGTATGCCAGATTTGCACGTCCAAAGGGGTGAATTCTGCAAGGATCAATGGGCAAAGGGCTAAAGCGGGCAATGGGAGGGGGTGTAGTGCAAGATGCCAGATGCACGAAGCGGAGCTCGGCGATGATCTGGGAGAGGGGGGTTCATACTTGCACAGTAACCATATGCCGGCAGACGCCAAAGAGAGTCGGACGGGAGAAGATGGCTAGCTATACTGGGTGCCCCATATGACGCCGGTAGATACCAGGCGGGAATCCATCAGTGGTTCTCTTTTTGCGGGTGACATTGGCAAGTGGTAACATTATTAGAAGCTATAATGATGTTTTCGATTTGTGTAGCCCGCATTAATTTTTTTTTATTATTATTTCCTCCGACCGGGCTTGTTTTGCCCGCTCACATGCCAGGCTTGTGATGTATAGGAGGTCGGGGCAGGAGCAGGCAGGCACGGGCAATCCCGGCAAAGACCGGGTATATTCATCCCTTGCTGAACAACAACAGCAAATGATTAAAAGAAAAAAAAAACGAAAAAGCAATAAGATACTAGTAGGAAAGTCAAAAGTCACCAGCTCACCTCAGACGAGCGGGTGCCAAGAGTGCTCTGGCTTTGTATGTCACCCTGTGTCGGCCGTACGAGCGAGTATGAGTGCGTGTAAGTCCCAGCAGCAAACGCCACGATTAAGCTACTACCGGTACGGGTATACACTGCGGGCTCGCTCTTGTGCTGTCCGTTCGGGTGTGGCTGTATCCGTCTATCCTAGCTCCCTCCTGGCCTTGAGATGGTCAGCAAGAGCCAATGATTGGTATTCTGGTGCTACTTGGGAGAAACAAGAGCCACTTAATTGGGCTTTGGCGGCGGGTCACCGGTAGTGGTGGGCCTTGGCTGCAGCCCAGCACCTTGCATTGCAGCATTGCAGCACCGTCGCCCTACCAGAGTCAAGCCCTGGGAAAGGGATCAGCAGCCAGAAGATCCACTGAGATCAGAGTTGAAGGGACCCCCTGGTCAGGCTAAGCTTAGCGCCCAAATGCCACCTGAAGACCGGCGCAGCGGGCGACAAGCACAGGGCCCAGAGAAGTTCAAGCGCCTCAGCTCGCCAGGGAAGACCCCTGATGCTCATGGTCGAGCCTCGCATCTCCGCAGCCTACTCTGCGCATCGTGGTCGGCCGGCCGTGCTAGGAATGGCAGAGGCGCCTAGTTTGATACAAAGCTATTGCCTGCGGTGGCCAAGGTAGCTAAGGTG
Organism: Trichoderma brevicompactum; assembly: GCA_003012085.1. NCBI lineage: Eukaryota > Fungi > Ascomycota > Sordariomycetes > Hypocreales > Hypocreaceae > Trichoderma > Trichoderma brevicompactum. Next base: position 6,308 of record PXNZ01000426.1, on the reverse strand, counting down.
GGCTACCCCCATCAAGAGCTTATTGCTTGTGCGCTCTACCTGGAGCATCAATGATGACCAAGGAGAAGGGAAGAGATTGCATCATAACAAGGAAAGGGAAAGAGAGAGAAAAGCACACTCAATTACCTATTTGTTCTCTCGTGCTCCAAATACCCCTGCAAGAGCTCGAGCTGCCGTGCACCAAGGACAAAAGTTAGTCTGCCGGGAGTAAATCCTTCCAAATCTAGGCAATCTGAAAGTTGACCTGAGCTAGGTGGAGCGGTCGGTAGCTCGCCCGGAGTCTCAATGGCGACAAGGAGTCAAGCAACTTGACGTGGTGTGCAGTACCGGCGATCGGAAACTGTCTAGGGCAGATCAAACTCAGCCAAGCACGAAAGAGAATTTCTCTTGCCAAGATCGGCGGTCCTCGCGGTAACAGAATTCACCCCTCTCCCCTTTGGTATCGCCGCCGTCGGCTATTGAATGTCACTTCTTTTCCTGTTTATATGCATTCCAGTCAGCGGCTTGACGCGAGGTGCGAACTAAATTCGTTACTGGAAATATATAATCGAAAAAAAAAAAAAAAAACAGGCAGCGAAGAGTAATGAGCATTACAAGCATGCATCTGCCGCTTTTCTCTCAATATAATCCCATTACTACATCAAAACCCTGCCGCCTACCTCTATATTCTTTTCTACAGTCTGTTTCAGACAGCGCAGGCTAAGAGATAGAGGTAGGACGAGATAGTGGTCCAGAATTAAATGTTGTATCTTAGAGCCGCACAAAGGAAAAAAATTTCAAGAAAAAGTCATGGATATCCAAGAAAATAGGGCTGATGATACTAGCAATGGGGGAGAGAGCTTGACAACTTGACAGTATCAATATAGGCTTGTGTTGATAGCTCATCCGTCCAAGCGCGGCTCACCAGTCCGTTTTGATTGGTTTTGCGCACATTTATCTCCGGCGCGGCAATGATAGATGCGTGAGCGGGTCAACTGAGCATGGGGAATTCGGTAATGATGGAATGTCTCCCAAAAAAAGTGCCGAGAAACGAAAAGTCATGACAAACTTCGTAACAAGGTAGATTGCATCTTGCAGCACCGGTAATATGACGTATAAACGGGAAAAGAAAAGAAAAAGAAAAAGAAAAGTCTTTTCTCTTAGTAGACGTACTGTGTGAGTGTGGACCAGTATCTCGAACGATGTCGCAGTTTCAGGTGCAATGGTTGACATTCAACACCCAGAGTCCCAGCTTGCTGTCGACAGTGTGCAATACCCGTCGACTGTTTCAGACTTGTAATTGTCCTTCTATCTGGATAGTAATAATATTAGTATGAGGCGAATTATTAGTCATATCCGTTGATGTGCATGCCTTACTCCTTCTTTTCTGTTCTGTTCCGTTCTTTTTTTCTTCAACAAATGGAGCTGCTGTTGTCTCTGCCAGTAAGTGTACTGTGCTCATAGATCCTAGGATGTGGCTCACTTTTCTTCCCTCCCAGTCTTTTTTTATCTTTAAAAGGGAAAAAAAAAATACCTTGAATTTTCCTACCTTGTATAGGTGTTAATGCAGGAAGCACTGCGTCTTAACCATCAAGAGGCCCCGTTGTCGTTGCTCGTAGGTACGCTGTAATGCTTGGTGGGGATCTTTAGCGTTGAAGCCCTGGACTCAATACAATTGACAGAGGTAATTAGATGCAATGGCAATCTGTGGTTCGTAAAAACGAGAATAAATAATCTCAGCGCGAGCGAGGGATTGCCTGGAAGCGAATTTATACTTGTAGTTCTTTAACCTTTGCGAAACCCGTCTTACCGTGAACACAGCAACGTCTATGTGTGATAGAAGCTATTCGCTTCCCCACAGATCGGCCCAAAGTACCTCCAAGGTATGCCAAAGATAAAACTCCCGTGGAGGTAGGAGAAGTACTTGAGCTTAACACCATATCCGGCTTCGAGAGCTACCCAACTTGGTAAGAGAAGCTACAGGTGCAGCTCCACAGCAAGTGGCTCTAGCATGTACTTGTCAGGTACACACGATGCGTATGGTACTGACGCGAAAAGCGTGGAATTCATCGTCTGAACTGCCACCCCACCAAGAGAGCGCAGAGCTGGCGGACTCTAATCTGATGCTGTGAGAGGCGTATAGAGCCTAGTCGAGTTTGGCTACTGGTGCTGCAGCCATGGTGGAGGGGTGGCGAGCGGACTTGCATCCGAGGATGGGAATACATAACAGGGATCAGATAAGGTTCGGTCCTGCGCGACAATAAGGTCTCGCGCTTCCGTGGAGAGCAGTCGGTGAACATGCCGGCCGTCCCACGAAGTCGAGGCGAGCATTCAGAGAAGTCGTATAGCAAGAGGTGGCAGAGGGCCATGGAGAGCGGCCCAGGCGCAGCCCATGTATTGCTGAGTACGAATGCGCCACTTCGGCTCTTGAAAATGAGCTGGCAGGTGGCATTTGCAACCCCAAATTCATTTGCCACTCTAGGGAAGGATTAGCGGAGCCCGGTGACGGTAGCAAAGAACAAAGCAGAGTAGTATTAGCCACAGCTCTCCAACTCCATCATCCAGTGAGACCTTGGGTACCAGAACCCAAGAGCGCGCCTAGATCAGAGGCCGTGGGAGAACCGTCATCTGCCAGGGCGGGTGCTGGAGCACTCGACGGCGAGAAGGGGGAGTGCGTTGAAAGCAAGCCATCCAGAGGGTGTATGCGCATCATGGAGATCGACACAGGGGGGACGGGGACTCGGGCACCTCAATTTGCAGGGGGCGTCGCCTAGCCCAATGACGGCGCAATAGCTCGCACGCTTGTAGCGACTCCGTGTTCACTCCAAGCGCGCTTCTGAGGATGCATGGAGAAGGCAGAGAAGCGGTGATTGCGGATGAAGAGAGGACAAAGAGAGTCGCAGGGTTTTTCCGCTTCGGATGATCATAGGCGAGCAGGAAGTCCCCTCACGTTGTAGTGGGTACCTGGAGTCTACTCATCCAGCTTGCGGATGGCTCCAGGTTAGCATTGTGGCACTCGAGGCGTGATGGTACCTACCGAGTATGCCGGTACCCGCTGCTTGCGCGGAGCTGGAACGAACTACGAGATGATTTGATTGCCTCAGGTTCTTGCTCTTCAGTCTGTATTGGCCAAGGTCATTTGCCTGTAATTATTACCTGGTAGTATCTGTATGCGGTATGCAGTATGCAAGCAAGCAAGCTTTTACACTAACAAGTCAAGCTAGGATCGATCGTATAATGCCGCCTACCCAGCTTATCACACAAATCACACATGGGCTTCTGTACTATGCCTGCAAGGGTAGATGTTAAAGGGTATCCATCTTCTAGTCTTTGGGATTTTCAACCAAAGACCCAGTGCCTTGCTCTCGGAGCTACCAGGTACTACTAGTATCCAACGGTTAATGAGCATCATTCAGGATCCCTTGTTGGGAGCCGCCTGCGTAGTAGGATCAAGTGCACTGAGGGCGTCTTGCCGAGTATTACGAGTCGTCTGTCGTAGAGAGCACAACTCGCCGTTGCCATGTCCTGTACGTGTAGGCGTTTTATCCAGGCTTCACAAGAATCCTCGTCTGCCCCATATAGCGCACACTGTGGCAAGATAACACGTATTGTACGAATTGTATCGCGTGAGGCGTTGAACCCAGGTGGCGGTTTTTCATCAGCTCAGACACTCACAACATTCCGAGTACGTCAACCCGCCCTCCAAGGTGGACGGCTTATGGCCGCGACGATGAAGCAGATACCCGAAACGGGGGGGTAGACCTTGGCCTCTGGTGTCAATCCCGCGGGCCACTTGTCTTTCCCCCGTCGTCTGGCTCTCAACCATGCCTCAATCTAGTAAAACCGTCGCTGTCTGACACCCTCTGCTGCCTTGTGTATCCCCATGCGTGCGCTACTCCCTCTCCATCCTATCCTCCGTCTACGTGACCAGAGACTCTCCCTCTCGTGTGGCACCTGGATGCTTCCGAGTCCCATCCACATTTGCGGCTTCTCCACCCCTCCCGAAAAACCTCCCGCGTACCGGTCTGCGAGAAAAGACAGTCCATGTTACCACCCGTTGTTCGCTCACAACGTTGATCTGTCTGACCTTCAATGAGGCAGTGTGAGCAGGCGTAGGTTTTCTCGTGATAATGGCACAAATATAGGCGGGCGGCCTCAGCTAGAAACTCCTCGCTTTGTGAAAGTAGGGACGCTAACCCTGGTACTGTAGTATTGTAGCACGGAGCACATGCTGAGTGGCTATGTGTCTGCGTCTCCCACCAACCCTGGAGCATCCATTGATGTTACCAGAGTTTGGCCCGGTACGGCTTCAAGCTAGGAGGAAGTCTTTGATCATCTGCACTAATAAGCTTATTCGATGGGAATATGGTCGAATTCCCACTAGTCTCATGACTTTCTAGCAAAAGTATAAAAACGATATATACTAAAATAATGTGTGCTTAAAGTTGGGTTGGGATCATGGATTTACAGGGGGGGTAAGCATCTATTTTATTGATCAATGGTTTGGCAGCCATCGGGTGCAATACACCATTCGCATTACAGCCATCATAGGCAAGGTATCCTTCCGCCTGCATATGTCTTATCAAGTTTATGTATCTAATAGTTCCTACGGTCTGAAAAAAATATATGCACCGGCGAAGTAACTGCATTGTAAGGCAGGCGATTAGACAGCTCAGTCTGATGTGAGTCCCCACCATGCGAATGCGGTCTGAAAAAAGTGAAGATTGGTCCTTTTTGGTGCGCATAAACGCCACTGCTACCTTCAGTTCAAGTTCTCTCTCTCTCTCTCTCTTTTTTTTTTTAAAAAAAAAAGAAAAGAAAAAAAGAAACACCGAAAAAACCGCTGTCGGTCCTCTCTTGGCACTTAATGCTATCACGCAAGAACATACAGGTTCTTTGTCATACCGCACTTCCAATGAGTTTCACGCGTGGCTCCTACCCAGATTAGATGCAATTCATATCACAGCAGCAACCCGAAATCCTCGAGGCGAAGGCATGGATGAGGAAATCAAACATGGATGAGGCTCTTTGCTTTCTATAGATCATGCACCTCGAAGTTGTACGCACATCTCTGTACGCAGATCTCGCGCGTTCCCGAGCGCTCACTGTCTTATTAGCACGCTTGTCGGCGCGCTGGCCGTCCTGCCGTGGCACCTAGACATAGCTCCTCAGGATCGCTCCCAATGGGATGGGTTGACTGATGTTGTACCGGCGCGCCGGGTCGGACAGCGCTTGTGTTGTTGGCGTTGAGAAGTGCGCTAGGGGAGCTGAAAGAGAAGAGACGACGGTGATACCAGGTCGCGAGAGGAGAGCCAGTCTGCACACGGACTGAATTGTCGCACCCGAGAGGGCCAACAAAGTCGCCTGGATGCTACTCCGTGCTGTCCGGACCCATGTTGGCATGTCGTCATGATCCTAGGCCATTAAACTAGCCGCTTGGGGGCATATTTTGTCGGCACAAAGGCGCCTCTTCACTAATCTGCTGCTTCCCAACTTAATCTGCGTCCGCAATAATGTAGGTGGACCTGCCTGATGGCTGTGGCGGCCTACCAAGTACGGAGTAGGGGTTCCTCATAATGCTCCTGTCTAGGCCCCTAAGACGAATCGAGATGTGCGGTAGGAATCGCAGATCCCTGTCGGCCTAATTCCATTTTCGAGAACCCTTGCATCGATGGGGTCTTGTCGTGTGGATGGTCAACCAGAGAGCCTGGTCCCCACTAGAATAGTTTCAGGGGATTTTACGCCCAAGCTGAGGTTGACGGGAGCTGAAAGCTTCGAGGGTCTAAACGGCTATTGATGACAACATAAGCCTTGTTGGTCATACCTGACTCGACGCGCCGGCTCCAGCTGAAGATGAGAAGAGCCCCCAAAAGCGTGATGACGAAGCACCATTGATGGCGCGTGATTTGAAGGAGGAGATGCTTCAAGTGCTATGTACATGTATTACTCCACTCCATATGTTCGATGACAAATTCTCGATGCAGCTCTTCTATGAGAATTGCTGCCGTTGGTCGCTCCCCTCTCCTTCTTCTTCGGATTGTAGCGTGGAATAAGCTAGCTGGGAGCCTTGTTTTCTTTTGTTCTTTCTATTCTCGGAACCTAGCCAGCTGTAGCTTCATTCAACACTAGTTTCCGCATTGGGCATTCTTCCATGGGCGTACTCGCAGTATCGAAATCCTCCGTGTTTGAAACCACAGACGAGACGACCAGCTGGCTGATTCAAACTGTCGCAGCCCAACCGAACAGCCGGGAATCCGGTCTTGAAGAGGCACCGCTTACATGTCTGCAACCAACAGCTGCTGAAAAGGAGACGGAAGGGGGGGGGGGGG
>PXNZ01000425.1:0-27707 GCA_003012085.1 Trichoderma brevicompactum | reverse complement strand
ACCCTCTAGTTGGCTACGGGCCACGCGCTTGAGCCGGTTCGTTCTCGTGCATCGGAACCGACAGCCTTTCTGCATCGCGACCAACCTCCGACCCATGGGCAACCTTGGCAGCCCGGCAAAAAGGCTGCGAGGCGTCCATCCTGGCATCTCGACGCCGCGATTGGTGGAACGCGGCCGGTGCTAGCTGAGAGAGGCAAGCCGTCGGTACATCGTCTGTTCATTCTTGAACCCACAAAAAGACTCCCAGTACTCCTAGTAGCGGTAGTGCTCCGTAGAACGCTGAGTGCTACCCTGCTCTCCCACGTTCTTGTCGAGCAGCTAACGACTTTCTTCGCCGGCAGGGTGCTCGGCCGGGCGGCCTGGCTCTGACCATGCGGTCCAACCAGGCAAGGGAGACAGACAGCAAGAGGGTTTTCCAGCTCTGTAGGACTCAGGTCGCCAGGGCCCCCCCTCCCATGTTGCTCTGCCAAACGCCGAGGACGAGAACTGCCGCGAGCTCAGGATTCCCTTCCTGCTTGGTACGGAGCCCTCGGTACTCTCACAGGCTATATTTCGTGCATTATTGCGCCGCGCGTTGGGCGTGTATGTGAGTACTCCGTACGGTACGGGCAGTACATGCCTGCCGCCGCCTCGTTTAACCTCCGGGACCTTAACCCCGAAGACCACCACCCATTCTTACCTTGGTTCGCGATCTCGCTGTTCCTCTTTTGATTTTTACCTATTGAAACGGCAGCACACCGATTTAGGCTCTTTTGTCCATGCCCTGCGAGTGGCGTTCCTGCCGGCGAGCCCCCCACTCGGTGCCATGGGACGCAAAGGCTGCCTGCATTCTAGTAGATGGGCTAGCCGCTTGCATGTTGCATGACACTCGTCATTATACATGGCCAATTAATATCACCAGACCCAGCTCGTCGCTAGATGGTCCGGCCACCGAATACAGGTACGATCTGGGAGGCTGCATTGATTCACGCAGGCTCGGTATGCCCTGTGTGTAACGTAAACTGTAGAGAGAGAAAGCCACCGTACTCATATGACTCGACAGGCGTCGTTGTCTGGTTAGGGGGGCGGAGAATCACACACTCTCTTTCGGGCCACGCTTTGTTGCTGCTCACCTGATTGTCCTCGTCATCTTCGTATGAACATCATGACCCAGAGACCGGCTATTTTCAGCTGGCCTGGTAATGATTGACGTCCCTGGCAGGCTTGCTTGTTGGCGATCCACGTTCCACTGCTAGCCAATTCCGTAACTTTACAGTCCGCACATCATTTAGGTGATTAGGCCCGATACATCCCGGCTAGCCTTTCCAATTATTGAAAACGACACGCTGCCTGAAGATTTGTCTCCCTCTTGTCTCATCCTCCAAATTGCTTCTACCACTACTGCTGCTATATCGGACCCTACATGCATATCGGCATCGGGCCCTTGGAGATGTTTCATCTCGGTTGGTGCCATGATGAAAATTTTCATCGTTCCATGTCTCAGCCTCCGCGTAGCTTCCGCGCCTTGGCTTCTCGCCCGTCTGGCTGAGCCATGGAGTTGTTTATTGAACGTTGTGTACAGGAGCCAACAACCCTTAACAAAAAAATCAGGTGTCCAGATGCAGGCCGAGGCTGGTGATTTGACGCCGCAAAAAAAGAAACCTGCTAGTATACATGGTCCTTGAGTCGTAGCTGAGCCAACAAGTACTGGCTAAACAAACCACTTGGTAGTCCGCCCATAGCCAAGCGCCACCGGCTGCATCCTGTTGCCCGGGGACGTGCGCGCACAGGCTTCCTTGAATCAATCCCAGGCCTCCTTTGCTGAGGAGAGAGACGTGAAGTCGATCTGCCTTGCCGCAATGGATTCAAATCTGTTGTCGCACTCGGTTCGGCCTGCCGAGTCAGCAAACATACCACCGCCCAGCGGAACGACAACATTCCGTCTTGCTTTTAAGCAAAAGCGGCCATGACGGGGGGCTGAAATCTGTCAAATATACTATCGGTAGTTGCCCGCTACTATCTTTAGCCGCCGGCTGTCGTTCGCCTTGAAACCCTATTTTCCCGCCTGGTCCGTCTTGATCTTGGTGTCGTAGCTAATTACATCTGCCATTATGCTTTTGCATGACGGCGCGGGCTCTAGATCAGTGATCGGATAGCCGGATCGTGGGTGAAGAAGTAGAGTTTAGTCGGCGAGGAATGAGGAATAGCAAGTATCTTAGCGAGCTCAAACCCCATCTCTGTTGGCCAGCCACGTTTGTGCACGCATGGCTGTTATGTTGTTTGCCATGACCACCAGGTATATTGAAATAAGGTGGAAACGGCTTCAGGACCAATGTTACCTGAGCAGTGAGCAGTATGAACAACGGGGCAACAGTCACCTTGGGACACCTTTCACCGTGAGCAAGTCATCTTATCCAAAGCTCATCCATTTTGCAAGCTTCAGTGAATAAATGTCCCGGTCATTCTGTTTTTCATCTCGACATATGTATGCCCTTGCCCAAGCGTAAGCGGATTCCTTTGGAGTGAAAACACTCGCGTTCTTGACCGCCATCTGGTCAAAGCGAAGCGTCACGTATAACGGCCCTGTATGTATGTAGTTGGCATTCATATCGTAGCAATTGCTGCCTTTTGTCTGGCCTATAATAGGCGGCCAATTGTTTACTTAATTGACTGGCGCCGTTGGAGCCAGAGTCGATCCTTGCTCTTTCTGTGGGTGGAGATGGGATTTTCTTTCAATCATGTCGACGAGCAAACAACCCAAAGGCTACTGCCTTCTTCCAGCAGCCAAGTGAGTCAGAGAGAGGGCTCGCTCCAGGACCATATAGAGATCTGTGAGAAAAGAAGGGGGAAATAAACGCCGTTTTGCGAGAAAAGAGATATTGCGTATTATATACTCCATATATCCATCATGAAGGGAGCGCCTCCACTTACTCCCTAAGTCGGTCGCGTCTCTTTAGCTGGGAAATCTCTCTCAATGAGAGGTCTCTGGTCAATCGCAGCAGCGACGCTACATGTGCTAGCAGCTGATGCGGCTGTTGCACGACATCACCCATCACAGCAGTTTCCGAATCACCTTGCCACAAGAGATGTCCACCCGCCAACAATCCCATTGACATTTAGAAACACGCCACCGGGGAATGCAATCAAGCCAGGCATAGAGCTCCGTATCCTCCCAGTTGGTGACTCAATCACGTATGGCTTTCTCAGTGACCAGAACGGCGGTGACGGAGATGGATACAGATTGCGGCTTCGAGAGGATCTTTCGAGTAAGACAATGCCCAAGCTGGAGTCGTTGGCATGGTTTGCTTGTCCATATCTGCTGACATGCTCTTTTCCAGAGGACAAGGTTATATTCGCAGGAACAGAGACGTCTCCAACTGGCAACATGACCGATGGCCATTTTGTATGAACAATATCCCGGCCCTATGTCAAATCAATAGCTGACTGATCCTGCACATCACCAGGCTGCTTGGAACGGCAAGACAATTCGGTTTATCGCGGACCATGTCGGTCCATCTTTCGAGCAACGTCCAAACATCATTCTTCTCCACGCAGGGACCAACGATATGAACCCCAACAATGCCATTTCCACAGAGGGTCATGATCCTGTAGCTGCTTCTGAGCGGCTTGGAAGCCTCATTGACAAGATGGTCACATCGTGTCCGGACGCGGTTATTCTCGTTGCCATGATCATAGGGACCTGCAATGCCGACCAAGCTCCGCAGACCAAGGTGTTTCAATCGCTGATACCCAAGGTGGTGGTTTCCAGGCTTCAAGCTGGGAAGCATGTCCTGGCGGTAGACTTTTCGACCTTTGCCTTGACCAACCTGAGAGACTGCATTCACCCGACGAACCAAGGATACCACCTGGTAGGAGACTATTGGTACGACTTCATCTCGCAAATCCCACAAGACTGGATTACGAAACCGGCAGGGAACGACTCCAAGGGGGAGGAGAGCCTCGCTGTGCGTTGGGACGTGAACGCGCCTCTGCTGGCGTTGATTGGCGTCTCATTGGCGTTGATGCATGTGTGAGTGGCTCATTTCACTTTCTTCTGAGCTCATTTATGGAGTACTTGGCTATTATATAATGTTGGGCCTTTTGAAATATAGACAGATGATTAGCTTATTTGCTGAAATTATGAAATTTGATAAACGAAAAGGATCTCACTTACGAGTGTGTTCATGCCTGCCTCCAAGGTTAGTGATTCCGTGTGTAGGTAGTACCAAAATCAAAGAGCATATAAGCAAATAATCTCTGCAGCATTGAAGTATAAACAAACATCGTCGTTGGATGTGATTTTTGGACCAGTGGATTGTCTTGAAGCATGGAAATGAGGCTTCGAAGCTGTGCTCGGTCACTAAAGCAGGGCTGTTAGTCATCAGGAAGCTCCTGCCCCGCTATGACCTGCCATAGCACCTTGAACCTCCCCTAACTTGGAAAGATGCAAACCATTTACAAGGAAAAACTACACAGCTCCAAAGATTTCAAGGGCAACCTATTTGTCGCCATTCGTCGCATAGCGATCCGAATATAATCTTGGAATCCAATTCGATCCTTCCTTTACATTTCTAGCCTCTAAGACCCACATCTCTCGCGACAAAAAGACATAGCAATTCAACGGCAGCTAGCCACAGCTGCAACCAAAATCGAGGATGCCAAAGGAGAAAGGCTACAATCCCGTACAGGCCCAGCGCAAGGCCGACAAGGCGCGCGAGATCAAAAAAGGTAAGCTCGAAGCTTCGAATGAATCCCCTCTGGTGCGAAAAAAGTCAAACAGCATCGACTAACGAGCACCGTGTCGTCCGCAGGCAAGGCCGAGGCCCAAGGCAGGCGCAACGAAAAGCTCGCGCGCAAGAACCCAGACCGAATCCAAAAACAAATCGATGACCTCAAGGCTGTAACAGCAGGAGGGGGGAAGCTGACGCGTCACGAGGAGCAGGTCCTCGAGGGCTTGGAGAGAGAACTCAAGGCGGTACAGAAAGCGAGAGATGCTCTGGGCGACAAGGCGCCGGGTTTTGGCGGGCGCGGCTGGAGGAGAGACGATGACGGCTCGAGACCCGGGGCGCTGGGCAAGCGGAGGCGCGGTGACGGAGACGGCTCGAGCAGCGATGAGGACGTTCCGGAAGACGTAAGGAGTATTCCCATGCCGAGAGACACGCCGCCACCGATACCAAAGGCCGAGATGGACAAGTGGTACGCCAAGCGAAGGGCGAGGAGGAATGCCGAGAACGCGGCTCGACGGGGTGACGATGGTGCTGGAGATGAAGCTGGAGATGGCGAAGACAAGGGCAAGGGCAAGGGCACAGCGAGGACACAGCGGAATGCGCCGCCAGTGGTGGAATCCAAGACGGTCTACGAGGCAAAGCCAGTGGTGAGAGATCTGAGGAAAGAAGCCGTGTCTGCATTTGTGCCCACTTCAGTGCAGATGAAGATGAACAAGGGCAAGGGGCAAGGCGGACTGATGGAGCCGGAGGAGGCAGATCAGCTGGAGAAGGAGGGATATCTGAAGCTGGCTTCGGGTAGTGGACAAGGAGATGAGGCTGAAGATGGAGAAGAGGAAGAAGAAGAAGCAGCTACATCTTCTCGGCATGTAATGATGGAGGAGGTGGAGGACGAGGAAGCATGAGAAAGGGGGAGTTTTCTGTCTGCTTGTTTCTTTGCATGGTTTGGCGCATCATTGGTTAATGTCACGGCGTGTTTTGACGGTTATGTCTTGGGACAACTGGGATGAATGGCGAGCTCACGAGTAGAGCCTTGTGGGTAACAGCCGGCAAAAGCATATGCGGCTGTAGTTAGTTGCAAATTGGATCTGATACCAACCACTTAGCCGCATTACCGTGAATCAAGATCTTCGGTAGCATCGTGATGTGATGATGCAGCGAGGGTAGACAGGGTTCAGTTGGCAGGGCCCAGTGTATGATTGGATGACACCTTGAGATGATGTTTCAATGTCTCGTAGAGCAAATTCCGGCAGCGCAGACACTCGTCTTGTCATCAAGACAACTCCCGGGAGCGACGATACACCCAACCTTTGTCTCCCACTCTCTTTGGTATTTTCTTTCCAAATTCTCCCCCTTCTCTGCCATCAATTGCAGTTACAATTCGTAATACTTTAGGCATATTACGCAAAAGAATTTTTTCTTCGCCCATCTCCATCATCCACAATGGAGACTTCCGATAGGTGGAGCAGCCCGGAGTGCTCCGTGTCCCGTTGGAAGAAAAAAAAAATCCATAAGCCGCTAAATCTAAGCAATGGAGTCTGTCGGCCACTCTCGGCGGACAAGCCGTCGGGGGCGGCTGGACGGGCGGATCTCCCATCTCAAATTAGTCAAATCCTTATTATAAAGATGCTTACTCCGTATTGCAGCATCTCATCCCGTACAGCTATGACGGAGGGGCGAGCGCGGCTTGGTTGTGATGCGCTGCATGGTGAAGAGGCGGAGTGCTTTTTGGTGTTGATTCCGCAAACAGCGAGTCTTGGCGATATGAGGCGAGCCGAAAACGCCATTTCGAACAAGGCTGAGCTAATAGCAGTCCACCCCAGGTTTATTATCAATCTGCCATGATTCAATGACTGGACTCAGCAGCAACAGTGGAATCACAGGCTGCTTACGGTCGAGAAGGGGGGGGGCCAAGGAAAAAAAATTCAAGGACACTCATGTCAGGGCAGATGGACAATGCCTGCAAGAGCCGTTGTGGAACTCGGTGGGCAGCAAATGGCGAGTTTCCATTACCTACGCACCACACAAGCTCGGCTCCATTTGCCATGATCTCGGAGAGCGAGCTTCAACTGGTGGTTCCACTCTGGCGGACGGCTGTCGCCCCACGCCGAGTACGGGGTAGCAGTAGTATAAAATAAAGTAAGGTATTAGTAGCGTAGGGCGCCGGATTGACATTTTGTATAATAGCCGGCATCAAAAAAAAAAAAAAAAGTTGAGCCTTTTCCCGTCACTTCGACATTGGCTTCAGCTTCCCTTCCCAAGTTGGCAGGATCGAACATTGCCCTGTCCATCTCGTCCGCTCTACACAGTTGTCAATTGACAACTGTCAACCAATTCGACTTTGATTCAGTGTCCCTCGCCCAAAGAAGAAGAAAAAGAAGAAGAAGCTGGGTAACGGAGGTGGTTGAAGAAGGATTCAGGGCCAACAGAGAAAAACAACAATAGAGAGTTATGGATCCCCACCAGGTCAACTCGAGGGCCATCCATGATGAGCCTGACCCCGAGCTCGACAACTATGAGGGATCCATCGACGGAAACGACATAAGAGACACTGGAGAGAAGAGTGACAGCATGACGAGAGATGAGAAGCAGCCGCAACAGCAACTCAACGACGATTTAGAGCGACAGCAGACGATGAGATCGACAGCATCGTATCAAGAGACGTATCCCGAAGGCGGGCTCCAGGCATGGCTAGTCGTGGCCGGTTCGTGGTTCGCCATGATCGCCTCCATGGGCTTGATGAACAGCATTGCCGTCTTCCAGGCCTACACGCTCAGCCACCAGCTCAAGAACTACAGCGAGGGCACCGTCGGCTGGATCTTCTCCATCTACACCTGGTTGGCCTTTTTCGGGGGCGTCTACATCGGCCCCGTCTTCGACAAGTACGGACCGAGATGGCTGGTTGTTGCCGGGTGTGCATGCACCGTGGGCGCCCTGATCAGCATGAGCTTTTGTACCGGTAAAATTTCTTGGCCCCCCCCTTGATACCGACGCGATAATGCGTTGCCGTATGTTCGTTTGGCACTCGTGCTGACCCGCAGCCCCCAGAACTGTATCAATTCATCCTGTCATTTGGCGTCCTCGGCGGCCTTGGCACATCCCTCACCTTCACCCCGTGCATCGCCGCGGTTGGCCATTGGTTCAAGGCTCGGCGCGGCTTCGCCACGGGGCTTGCTTCGACGGCGGGCGGCATCGGAGGCATCGTCTTCCCCCTCATGCTCACTGCCTTGTTCGATCGCATCGGCTACGGCTGGGCAACGCGGGTGCTCGCCCTGATATGCCTGGTATGCGGGCTCGTGGGCATCAGCCTCGTCCGCTCACGTCTGCCGCCTGCCAAGAACGCAACGGCTCATCCCGACTTTCGCATCTTCCGACAGATCCCGTTCCTGTTGACAACCATTGGCATCTTCCTGATTGAGTTCTCGCTCTTCATCCCCCTGACGTACATCTCGACCTATGCGCAGCACGAAGGCTTTGACGAGACGTTTGCCTACCACCTCTTGCCGATCATGAATGCCGGCTCCGTGATAGGCCGAGCGCTTCCAGGGTACTATGCGGACGTTGTCGGGGCCTTCAATGTTTGCGTCTTCTCCGTCGTCTTCTCCCTCATATCATGTCTGTGCGTGTGGTTGCCGCTGGGTCACACAAAGGCGGGCATCATCATCTTCTCCCTGCTCTTCGGCTTCGGGAGCGGCAACAGCATTGCGATTGCGCCCGTGTGCATCGGGCGGATGTGCAAGACGCAAGAGTACGGCCGGTACTACGCCACGACGTACACTGTCGTCTCGTTTGCGTGCTTGATTGGCATCCCCATTGCCGGGAGCATCATTCAAGCCGCTGGCGGTTCTTACACGAACCTCATCATCTTCACCAGCTGCATCTACATTGGCGCAGCCCTCTTCCTGATATGGGCCAAGACGTGGCAGCTCGGCTGGAAGAACTGGCTCGCTGCATATTGAAGTTTGATTGTTGCAATTCGTCTCATCCCGTAACATTAAAATGCTCCGTGTTCATGTGGTTACACCACTCATATGTCGGAAGAATCCCCTGCCTCCTCCCCCTTGTCTTTCATCATTATTTTTTTCCTTGTTTGGGCAACGGTTATGACTCAATATACTTGATAGATATCCAGCTGGTTCGGCACCGGTGTTTGGGTGAAGTAAGAAGAGAGAAGAGAGCATTTACAGGTAATAGGGCTGCATGTTTTATTTTGCATCGCATTTTGGGTTTTTATAGCAAAAAGTATTCAGGGGGTTTTTTTTTATCTAGGTTGCATTTGCATATAGAAGAGAAACGATGAAATAAAGAAATAATGAAATGAATAAATAGATGGAAAAAAAATTGTACTTAATGTATAAAGATTGCTTTGCTTCTTAGATGGTATCATGATGCCTATGGCTCCTTTATGAGTCTTTTATATTCAATTTCCGAGTGTTTTTTCTTTTTCTGATGGTCTTATTAGTACTTTTTCTACTCCTCTAATCCAGTTCGTTGTCCAATTCGTCACGTTATACATGGGTTGGCTCTTGTCGGTTCTACTTCTGCTCAACGCTGGGTGACTTTGCAATATGTGCATCGTGGAGCTCCGCCACTGCTGGAATAATCAGAGCCTCAATCTCTTCTTCTGGGTCTCCCTCTGGTGCTTCGTCTGGTCGAAGCGGCCTTCCCTCGGCATCGCCCCAGCCGCCGTGCCGGGCAACGCGGAGCCACCTGTCATCGCGACCGGGAGCGACGAATACGACTTCCCATTTGCGCGTCGAGAGGAGGTTTCCGACAACAAGGTGATGTTGGTATCGCTCAAGGCTATAGCGCGCCTTGTGAACAAGAATGCGCGGGTCCGTCTCGAGCTTGAAGCTGACAATCATGCCAAAAGGGGCCCAGCCTTCAACAAGACTCTTGAGAAACTTGGGGACGGGGTCGAGATCTATAATGAGGCGCTTGGAACGTGGCACGCGCGGGGAGGCGTCAAAATTGTCAAATGTTTCTTCATCGTCTATTGACGGTGACGATGATCCCGAGTTCTTGGGGTAAAGCTTCTCAACTACGTTGGTGGATTGTATCTTGTGCTCGGAGAGGCGCTCCGGCGGCACGAAGAAGTCAGACACGGCGGCGGCAAGATAGAGCAGTCCAGATGAGCCCAGCGGTGCCATAAGCCGGGCTACAGCACGGAGCTCGTGTAGGTAATCGCCGATGGTGACAAAGGGCAGCAGGAGGAGCATGTTGTCGCGGCGGGCGCTCTGGTACTTGCGCAGGACGTCGAGGATCCTGTCAGAATCGGCGGGACGGACGGCAACACGGCCATCGGCATCCTCGCTAAGGAGGTCGAGAAGACAGTCGGTGGAGTGGGAGTAGTGGCGCGAGTAAGGGAGGAGGCTGAACTGGCGATGAAGGAAGATGACGGCATATCCAGCAGAGAGAAAGTACTCGGCGCTGGTGGCACCGCGGGTACCAGCAGAAAAGTTCTAATTGCGGTTAATACAATTGCCATGTGCAATATAAATTGGTAAAGGAGAGAGGATCTCACATACGTCAATGAACCTCACGGTGTTCTTCTCCAGCGGGACCGTCGTTCCTCCCGAGGTAACCAGCACGACCCGCCGCTTGGCCGCGGCATGTTGCGTGATGAAGGCCTCGGCCAGAGCAGTGTGATCCGGGAGGTGCTTCGGAGGAGGATTGGTGGCGAAGTAGACGTCCTCAGCCTGGAGAGTCTCTGCCGCAGACATGGTTGCGGTTTGCAGACGTTTTTGGTGGTATATCGAAAAAAGGATATATGCAAGAGGTTGAAAAGTTGTAGGTTAGAGAGGTAGGTACCACCAAGGTTCAGGGTGCTAAGGTGGGATAATTAATGTATGGCGGGGTTTATCTGATAAGGGGAGACGTCAAAACTACCACCCTCCAGCAGGCAAGAGTGGCTTGCGCCCTTGATGAACTACTACTTAGTACTTGGGAGGTACTTTCCGACAGACGGATATGATACCACACAAAAGGTAACTTTTTAGTAGTAGTTTCAATCAAAGAGCCAGGCCTCGTAGAAAGAAGGAAACAAGAAAGATGCTGGAATCAGGGTTCAAGAGGAGAAAAAGAAGAAGAAAACACCATTTCTCGCCGCGTTTAATACCTTCAAGCTGTGCTCACAACTACGAAGCAGCTCCCATCCCGGCCGACATATCACGGCTAGCGGACCAATTGCATTACACGCAGTAATACGTACGTGCAAGAACGGGCGCCAGAGGCACGGAGCAACGGAAATCCTGTCGGGCATATCATTATACAATCACTATGACACAAAATTGGCTGCTCGTTGTCGCTTTTCACTGCCGCCGGGCATCTCCTAAATGTCGTGAACGACCTCTTTTCTTGATTCTCGTTCCGTCATGTATCTGCCCATCTAAGAAAAGGTCTATGGTTCAGTTCAGTCGCATTCATCATTCATACATGCACGGCCAACGGCTCCGAACCGGCGCCGTGACCGGCTCTCAGCTCCGCCTTAAAACCCGCACACAAAACATGTCTTGTTCAGTTCATTTCCGCTTCAATTGGCATGTTATACGTGAAAACTATAGTAGAAGTGACGTCTAAGTACTAATCTATATACATCCGGTCATCAAGTATTACCCATTTATCCCACACACACCCTCTCTCTCTCTTCCCCCCTCTTTCTATTTGTTGCTGCCGCCCCCAGCTAGCCGCCACGCTCTCAGCGGCAGGCCTTGCAGGTGAAGCACCTTTGGCTTGATATACCACACAAACGTCGCCACGCCAAACAGGACGCAGAGGATATTGACAGTGTAATACCCATCGCGAATCATCTCGCAGCTTCCGCCGCCGTTGAGGCACCGCTCCTTCTCTCCCTGAATGGCGCATGAGAAGGCCTCTGTGACGAGGGGGCCCTTCAAGTTGCTCGTGCTTCGGGAGCCAGGATGGCATGTCGCAACGGTAAAGGCGTCTACGAGCTTTAGGACAAAGTATCGAGGAAATGTACCACCAAGGTTGGAGACGCTGCAAGGCAAGAAGATTTGTTAGTACATATAAAAAAGATGCTGTGTAGTTGCAAGCTGGAAATCAAAAAAAAAAAAAAAAAAGGACATTGAAAACTCACGTTGCAAGAAGCGTCATATAGGTGCCTCCAATCACCGGGTCCGAAACCTTGGCGTGGAATGCCGAAATGGCCACAAACATGATGGTGTTTGTAAACGTCGAAAACACATGCTCGCCAATGACGACGAGGAGATACCACATCGTCACTCCCTCCGCGGGGAAGATGGCCACCGTGACCTGAGCAATCAGCGCGGCCAGCAGGCGGCCTGCAAAGCCCCAGCACCAGAGCCTCATGGGCGTGTACTTTTGAGACCACATGCCGGCGTAGTATCCAACCCCAATCTCAAAGGGAAAGTCAATGAGCACCGTCAGGGCCATGTTGTCCTTGCCAAAGCCCTTGTCGAGCAGCTTGAGGTTGGTCACGCCGTCGTTGGCCTGGAATCCAATCTTGGCAATCAGGTGCACGATGATGATGGTCTGCACGTTGCGCAGCTTCAGAATACCCCACATGATGCGGTAGACATCCCAGACGCCGTCCTCGTTTTGCGACTTTTCCTCGCGCTTCAGCAAGCCCAGCCCAATCGTGACGATGATGTAGGTCCATCCCCAAAACGTCAGGTAGCCGCCGAGGGAGACGAGGCCGTCGTCGGAGGGCACCTTGCGAACCCACTTGTTGGCAAAGTCGGAGGCGTTGAGGGCGAGGAAGACGGTGTAGGACATGAAGTGCCCGGCCGTCAAGCCCACGGTCTGGGCCGTCGAGGCGTACGACACGTTTCCGGGCGACAGCAGCGTGAGGGCCCAACCGTCGACGGCGATGTCCTGCGTGGCGCACATGAGCACCAGGAAGAACCACCAGAGCATAAAGGACCAGACGGTAGGGCCCTCGGGCTTGCCAATCTTTTCCATCATGTCCTCCACGTTGGATCCCAGCCAGAGCATGCCGAAGCCAGACAGGAACTGGATGGGCACGATCCACGTCTTCCGCCGGCCAATCTTGGAGCTCCACACCGCATCGACAAAGGGACTCCAGAACAGCTTGAGCGAGTAGGGATACGACGCCAGGCTAAAGGTGCCAATCTCGCCGTATGACATGTGATTCTTGAGCAGGAAAGGCACGGATCCCATGGCCAGGCCCATGGGAATGCCCTGCAAAAAGTAGAGCAAGACGAGCAGGAGAAAGCTCCGCTGGTCTTGCGCGGGGAGCTCGAAGAAGCCGACATCGCTGGCTGTCGGCGTCTTGGGCACGGGATCGTCGAGGGAAAACGACTCGCGAGAAATATGGTTTGCCGTCACGCTGTCCGAGTCCTGGTGGGTGGCGGTCTTGCGCCGCATCTCCACGCCGTTGCTCATCTTGCCGTTGCCGTTCTCCTCCCGCTTGAGCGAGAGGGAGGGGGGCCGCTTCGACGTCGTGGGCGACTGAGTCTGCCTTGAACGGAGACCCATATAGAACGGTATGAACTCGATTCGAGTCGGCAGCGCACGGAGAAGAAAGGAGAGTACGTTAGTTTTTTGGTGGATTGTTGTGGTTGCGCGTCTCGGGTCGTCGGCAGCCGTGAAGAGAGAAGAAGCACACGAAAAACGAGCGTCCAGAAAAGGCTTGCTAAATGACTATCGCGGGATTCGCAGTTTTGAACTTCAAGGTCGCATACAGACAGCAATCGTAACAGCAGGAAAAGCAGAGCAGTCGAGGCGTCGGGTTATCAAAAGAATGGCGGCCGAAACGCAAAGGAAAAAAAAGGTTGTGAATAGCGTGGAGCGAAAGCGCCCTTGCAGCGACAGAGGGAGAGAATAACAGCGGACCAGCCAGGAACAAGTTCGGCGATGCAAAATGCGCGTGTCTGCTGAGATTGCGTACAGACAGCGATCGACGTTCAAGGCGTTTTTGTTTGCAGCGACTCGAGATTTGTTCTGGGCTGGTGTTGGGTGCGCTTCCCGGCGAATCTTTGTGGAAGCTACCGTGGCCTCAAGGGTGATTTTTTGACCGGCTCGGCTTACCAAAAACCGGAGGCAAGGCTCGCCACTTGACTCCAACTCGAAATGGTTAACGAGCGAGCCTTCTTCTCAAGAGAGTTTTTGGCGGCCCAGGAACCAGCGCTAGCGCGTGTCATGCACTCATCCGCTTTCTGCTTCCTCTACCCGCCAAAAATAGAACGCACTACCCACGGAGCGAAAAAATTAAGTATAAATTGGATGTTGTTTCGATGACGAATGAAATATTAGTAATGTTTGTTTCTTCTTCTTCTTTCTTCTATTGGTTTTATTAACATTACTCGGCGACAAGACACGGAAGATGCGAGAGCGGATGCATAAGCTGGCCGCGCCAGCTTGACAGAGGATGATTGGAAAAGAGAAGGGATGCAGCAGGCCACAGGGAGCGCAGGCCACTAATTGGCACACGCATTTAGGCTATGCACCGCCTGTGCTTCAGCGCCAGGGCGGGCAGGCGTGGGGAAGGACGTGGCTGGCGGAACAAATAAGATCCATCGCTGTGCCTGTCAGGTCAGGGGCACATTTTGCACTGCGGGGCCGCTGCTGTTGCTGCTGCAGCTGCTGCTTTGGGAGGGTTTCCGGGGGTTCTTGGGGGGTTTCTTTTTCCCGGCTCGGGTCATCGCTCACCTGACAGGCATGTAAGGCTATCTTATCTCTATCTTATCAGCGACACTGTAAAGTGCTGCATCATCATCCACCACAATCACCCCATCAACACAGTAAACAAAGCCGCAGCTCGACGCGACGCCCAACTCCAAGCGCCCCTTTGCCGCCCGCCGGTCAGAGCAACAATGGACGACACACAAGACGAACTGCAAGTCAATCCTCTCGACGAAGAAATTGCATCTCTCAAAGACCAAGGCAAGTCCCCCCATCTCCGTCTCAGGGCATCGCGTCACCTCGCATAACCTCAAGCTAACCGCATCTTTTCCATCACCACAGTCGCTCACCTGCGCAAGACCCTCAAAATCGAATGCTCTACCGTCCTCTCGTCTCCGTCCATCCAAGAAGCTCTCATATCCTCATTAAACCCCCAGCCAACCCCCAAATCGGCATCCCTGCGCCCTCGCAAACCACGAAAGTCCGTCGGCCGCGATGAGCAGCTCCTCCTCACCCGCTCCAAGCAGCAAGAGGCGTACAACCAGCAATGCCTCTACCGCATCTCCGCCTCCGTCACCGCCTTCAAGGTCCATGATCCTGATCCCAACGCCGTCGATGGCGGACACGTGCTCGGCCTGCGCTTCGAAGTCATGACACGCGGCCAGTTCCTGCAGCCGTACTACGTTATGCTGAACCGGCCGTATCCCAACAACAGCAAGTTCCTGCGCATACACCGACATACCGTCCCTCCAGCAATCCCACTGCTGGGCCTGGCGGCGCGGCATTTGCCCGCACCGAAACAGCAAGCCGAAGGCGACAACCCGCCTCCTCCGCCGAAGCAAGATCTCGAGAGATTTGTCAAGTCACTGAGGAGAGAAATCATGAGATACCACAACAGGCTGGGCGTCTCGGCAGATCTTCGACGAAGCCTGGGGGCGCAAAGCCAGACGGCGGCGGACGGGTCATCGCTGCCGCCAAACGCCGTCGTCGACGTCAGCATTGCTGATCCAGAAGCGAAGCAAATACGACTGACCTGGGCCGACGAGCGAAACGGCCGCCTCGTCATGGACGATGATGGGAGAGTGGTCAAGTTCATGGTATTTGGCGCAGAGGGGAGAGACTGGGAGACGACGAGACAGCTCAAAGATGGCCAGGGACGGGTCGAGGATATAGCCAAGATGTTGGAGGAGTATGCGGCCGGGTGAGGGAGGCGTTTTTGGGGCACTTTGCATTTTTGCAGCTATTTATGTGAAATTCTATAAACAAGGCGTTGGGGATGGTTAAAATAAGCAAGCGCGGCACTCAGGTTCAAGGGATGCGTATATACCTCATGATTTCAAGACTATTAGCGATTCATCATTCTGATTATAACGTCATCGAAGAGTCTAGCCCTCTCCTGCGGGTGAAGATGTAAATAAACAGACAAGTGACACAGTTTTAGCACAAGGATTGCAGGGGAATGATAACCTCTCTGCTTCAAAGCACCGGCACAAGACTTCACATACACTTCTTTACACAACTACGACGCAAAAAGACAAAAAGGGAAGTTATGGACAAGAATCAATTCAATCACAATCCAACATCTAAACCCGTCACCAATACGCCTTGACCTCAATCGTCTACCATCTGTCAAGCGTACCCTCAACCTTGTTCCACGCCAGCGTGCTCTCCCTTGTGAGAATCAAAATTAAGTACTATACTCAATAAAAAAAAACAGGTGATAGGCATATTGTTCCCCACCAGGCGTCCCATGAACTCATCAAGATATGTGCAATCTTAAGCTGGCCTCCCTCCGGACCTTTAAATACAACAGACACACAGCCCCTCTGCTTCACGTTGCACACCCCCGGCTACCATCTTACAAGAACAGGGCAGCAAGGACACCAGCAAAGAGAGCGAAGCTGACACCCTGGGTGCGGCCAACAGCACCGTTGATTGGCAGGGGAGTGGTGCCGTTTCCGGTGGGAGCCGGAGGGGCGGCACTGGGAGCAGTGCCAGCAGGAGGGGGAGGTGGGCAGTAAGCACCGCTGCAGCCACCGGCAGGGCTAGAAGGAGCGGCAGGAGGAGCAGAGTAGGCCGGAGCGCCGCCAGCAGGAGAAGACTGGACAGGAGGCGAGTAGACCGAGGTCGACGGGGGAGTGTAAGCCGGAGCAGTACCGTTACCGGGCACGGGGTAAGCCGGCACGGAAGAGGCACCAGGAGCAGGGTAGTAAGGGGAGGAGGAGCCGGGACCGGTGGGAACAGCAGGAGCCGAGTTGGAGGGAGCCGGATACCCAGCAGTTCCGGTGGGAGCACCAGCAGGGCCGGTGTATGCTGGAGTGGTTTGAGTACTCAGGGTAACGACGCCGGTGTTGGTCGCAACAGGAGCAGAGTAGGCTGGTGAAGAGGCTGCTGGCGGATAAGCCGCAGTCGACGGGGCCCCAGTGTAATCGGCGGTCTTGGTCTTGGAAGCCTCAACCGGGCAGATGGTGGTGGTTTCGGGGATGACGACCGTGGTCACGGTGGTGTGGTGGCCGTTGGCAGGGCAGTTGGTCACGGTGGGAGCACAGCTGATGACGGTGTGGATGGAGGTGACGCTGACGGTGCTGGTCGTCCAGACCTGCTCGGGCTGATCGGCCTTGCAGTTATCGCCACATGGGTGAACCCAATGCCAGCTATCGTCGCCTTCTTGGTCGCATCCGTCGATTTGAACATTCGAATGTGGAGGGTGCCAGACGTTAACGAAGCCGGCAGGAGGACCAGACGTGGGCTTGTTCGCGGCGTTGGCGGGAATCTCAATGCCTTGGGGCAGATGGAGGTCGAGGCCGATGCCCAGGTCGATGACCGGGCTCAGGTTGACATTGATACCCAGATCAAGCAGATTATGACCAGCAACAGCCGTGGCAGCCGAAGCAGCAAGAATAAAAGACTTCATGGTGATTGAAAAGGAACTTGTTTGAGAGAGTGGACGGGTCAAAAGAGCCCAAAAAGGTGAGTCAAGAATGAATGAATGGGTGAGTGAAAAGATGCAACAGAGGCTTGCTGAGAGAAGAAGGATAGGAGGAAAGCCCGGCACCAAGGAAGCGAGCTGCTCGTATTAAATAGCCCACACGGTCTGGTTGATCACGACAAACGCGTCTGTCGTCCACCTTGCATCCACCGTCCACATGCTCGTCTTGTCGTGCTCGATACCCAGCCCCCCATCCCCCCTTCTTCCCATGGGTCACCGTTGGACGACCCCGTTATTGCGGGTAAGCTCATGAGAAGGCTGGTTCATCAGGAAATTAGAAACAGAGACAGTCGTGGTTACACCGAAGGGGGAGCAGCGTTGCATCCTCCTAGCAAGCGAAGATCAGATACATCGCAATAGTAACATAGGTCGATCCTGACGCAGTACTCCGTACAGAAGCGGAGCACAACATGGCGGCAACAGTAATGATAACGTTAGGATGTTGGAGCACTTGCAGTCTCAAAGTGACACTAGCCCGTTGTCTCCCTTTTTCTTCTTGTTGTTTTCTTTTCCATCCACCCAATCGGTCATTGTAGGCGCCGCATCGAGTCTCAGAGCACAGAGGCAGACTCAAAGCGGCGCAGGCAGAGACAGTAGACAAAGCCACCCAACAACCTATGCCCTTGCATCAACCAGCCATGGGGGTTTTTACCCCGTGGTCGGGTAGATCGGACGTCTTGTTCCTGCGCTAGTGGCAGAAGAGAGAGCTTCGCTTGAGACGCACCGCACATCACTCTCCAGCATTCGCTCTAGCGATATCAGTCTCCTCCCTACCTTTCCCTCCCCCCCTTTATTTTCTTTCTGGAGTTCCCCTTGCTTTCATGCGTGAGAGGACCGGAAGTGCCTTTGATTTCCATTTCTAATTCAGCGTGACCAAATCCCCTAGGAAATCCTGCTGAAGAGAAGATGGTTGTACTGTTGTAAACCGCACCTCGTCTCTGTGGCTTTGATATGGAGTTGTACCAAACAATTTCCCGTAAATACGATTAAACGTATTTCTGCAGCTCAACCTGGCATGGTATCGGTGCATGCAGCCCATGTCCTCTCTAGGAGAGCGAAGTACCCATGGCATTAGTCGATGGAGCCCTTGGTTCTGATTAATTGTGGAGGCCAGTGGGTGATCTTCACACGCCAACTTATCTGGTAGCACGCGTGGGGTGGGCTTGGCCGGCTTTTGGGGCCACAGCTGCCGGCCGCCACCAGGAGCGGCTTGAGCACGAACCTCGTTAAGCTTGTTTGACAGGGCAATGGCAGTGACGGGAGCTGGATTCGCGGCCGTGGTACTTTGTATGGGCGTTACCTGATGGTTGTTGCACGGCACGCCTCTGTCTGTACTCGTGAAAAGTGGTTTGGTACGCCGCAGCATGAGCGTTTCTTGTCGATACATTGCCACTCCTCCACCCATTTTTTTGCCCGCCCTCGCATCTGCTTCGTATGCGCCGTGGCAATTGTCATTGAGCCAATAACGACAGACAGGCGGGCCCCTCTCTCCAGAAGCCAGTTAATTTCCGCACCCCGACCAACCAGCCCCATGCCCTGAGCTGGCTCCCTGATGCAAGGCGGCCATCACCTGTCTGACCATGCTTGAAATGGCATCGCACAGTCCGGGGAAAAAAAAGGTGAAGAGGCAAAAAGGGAAAACGAGAAAGAGGCATCGACATCAAGACCCTCCCAAAACCCACTCCTTGTGGGCGAGTTGGTTCTGTGCCAGTACTAATCCGTCAGTTGAATTCATGCCTGGCGTGTCACAGCGAGCTTCCCAAATGAGCCAGCGTTGATCGTGCTTTGCTTTAGCTCAGCAGGGCGGACAAGGGGAGAGAGGAGGGGGTTCGACAGAATTGAACATTTTATGTACATGAAAAGTGCAGAAAAGCTGTGGGTTGTGGAAATGATACAGTACGAGATTGGCACAGAATGGGTGGTTATGATGGTTGAATACGAAAATATGCAGAGCGCATATCAATCAAGTGCGTTCTTCTGTGTCTTCTTGTGCAAAGTGTAATACATGGCATTCGCTCCCCCTTGGAACTGAGAATTGAGGTATGATTTGGTAGGCATCAAGCATAATTTGGAAACGCCAGATGGTAGCAGTTTCAGTAGTAATGGTAGGAATAACTTGGATAGTATAGTCCGGAGCAGCGCCAATGCTGTCCGTATCGTCATTTCAACGTTCGTCCTGTTCGGCGGCATCGACAGCTCGTATCCCACGTGAAGGTATGTATATCCTCGCTTGAGATCTCGCTTCGCTACGGAGCATGAAATACGCACGGCAGGCTTCCTTGCTCAGGGGGAGTTGCGATCTCGATCCTAATGAAGAGAACGAGTAAAGCTTGTTAGCACCTCATCAACACATCCGTATGCTCGTCTACTCCGTATATAAAACGCCATCTCCGCTCCGAAGATCAGAATCTCGTTAACCCTCTCCCCGGCATGGCAAAAATAGCATAACTTTATAATTTGCCTACCCCCCGGTGCTGGTTGATACCTCGTCCGACCAACTCAAAGAGATCCCTATGCGTCCAAGAGACCCCAATTCAAAGTGGGAGAAGAACAAAGAAAGAAAATTGATCAAACATACCATGGGCATATAGACAGAGGAAGCATGGAAATATGCCAAGTTGTCATGGCACTGCCGGGTAACCTCGAGAGGTATGGGGCAAACTAGAACCCAAATTTGGAGCGAGCCAGGCAGGCCCAAGCAACCAGGGTCCTTTGGCTCGACAAGGCACAAAGCGCTCTGCGCGTGGCTCGCCCTTCTCACCAATCTAGAGGCTGTCTTGACGCCGGCGGAGGGAGGGGAATAGTGCTAGTGCCGGTAGTTGCGTCGTCCACAGCGGCTTCCATCGCCATCCTCGCATCGCCATCCTCGCCATCGAGCACGGACCGGTCGATTTTCCACAGCTTGACTTGCTCGTCAACAATGGCGGTCCACTTCCTTATCAGGGGGTGAGCTGCGGCCACATCAGGGAACAGGACCTCGTCGCCGTCACTGGCCTCGGGCTTGACGTCGTAGCTCCAGTTTCCGTCAGGGGCCCAGTAGTCGGAACTGAATATCTTGGGCACGCTCAGCTCTTCCCTCGCCTCCGTCAGCAATCTGGAGGCTGCCGCAGCTTCTTCGTCTTCGCTGCCGGCCCGGTCGCCGAGCCTGGATTTCAGTGCATCCTCGATGCCTTCCAGCATGCCGAGCAGCTGGCCTGCCGCCAAGCCTATCGTGGCACCGAGGCTGAAGCCCTCGTCGAAGCCAGCCTGGACGGTCCGCTCCTTTGCCGCCGAGATGCCTTCCCGATACCCCGCAGTTGTGTGTTCTGTTTCTAGCCGCCGCATATCAGAAGGATGACGAGGGCTTTCAGGCCTGTCTAGAGATGTGACTGTTGCAGCGGCGTCGGCCGTTGCCCGCGCCGCGTCTTCGCCAGACCCCAGCCCTGATTCAGATTCGGGCCCAAAGACATCGTCGAGCGAAAAATACGCGCCGCCAGAACCGGAACCAGCGCCAGCTTCCAGCACCGCCTCCTCGCCGCCTCCGCCTCCGCCCTGCGTGAGATACTCGTCGTCCATCGACTGCTCGACCGGGCGAAAATGCATCCTTTTGCTTGGGAGAATATCAGCCTACGAAAAGGAGTACGGTGGTAGGCACGAACGGAGACGCAGAACAGCAGGCAGCAAAGCGCCTGGCACACTCCAGAACAGGGACTCCGCACCTGGGTAGTAGTGGTTACGTTATGTTCCTCCTCCTCTCTTTTTCCTCTTCTCTCTCTCTCTCTCTCTCTCTCTCTCTCTGTGTCTCTCTCTCTGGCTCTGGCTCTCTCTCTCTTTGTTGGAGGCGTGAGCGGGTTTCAAAGTGTCCAGCAGCAAGGGCAGAACGCTGTGCTTCGATCGGTTCGATCTTGGCCGATATCTGACGGGCCGCGAATTCTCTGTCCCGCTACTACCTGGCACTTTTTTTTTTTCGAACTAGGTAGTATTATTCCGTGCTAGCATTTGAAATTCAGCCGCCCGCTGCCATGCCTGCCCCTGCTTCATTAGTCACATAGTGCCAATGTTTTTCGGCCCTGGACTACGACACAATAGGGTGGTAGTGGTGTGCACCTTACTGTGTGGCTGCTGCAAAACGCGTCTCCGGCGGCACTGTGCTTGTTGCACCCGGAACCTGTCAGGAAGCTCAAGCAGTCAGTGTAATCTGGTCAAGTCTGGTGCAGTCTTGGTACAATCCATTCCATCCAGACAGTGCGTATACGGTCTCGCTATGCTAGCTCCAAAAATAGTGAAGTCCGACACAATGTCGCCCTGCAAACTCACCCTCCCTTGCTTTGAGGTTAAAGCTCTCAAGTTGTCGGTGACACAAAATAGGACCAAAAAAAAAGGAAAAACAAAGTCATGTCCCTTGTGTAAACTCGACACCGCCTCTCGACGAGAGACGATTGCCACCCACAATCCTCCCGTTCCCTCGCCCGTTTCCCATCCTTTCCTCTCTCCTCATATTCTTTCTCAGGCGGCCTTGAGTCAACCCCCCAAAAAGAAGGGAAAAAAAAAAGTAGCCCAAGAAATGATGCCACCTTGACGTATGTAGCCTTGCCGACCTGTGCAATATCGCGCTTTCGTACACACTTCCGTGCTTTACGTACCTTGCCTTACATACATGGCTGTATGTATGTGCTGTCATATCAGAATTTCTTTTCCAAGAATAGGTTTCCGTTATCTCGGTTCCCTCCCCCCCTTATGACAGCATTGTCTGTCCCTGGGCTGCCTTTTGGCATGCATGGTGAGTGAGGCTCTTTTACCTGGAGCTTCCTGGCGAGCATTCTGTCCCTCTCCCTTGTCGTTGCGACACGACACGACACGACACGACACGACACCAACACGCATACACCACACATACACATACACATACACACACACACACACACACGGCCTCCCTGCCGAACAAAAATAGGGCACAGCTTGAAGTCAAATCATGCCACGTATTCCCTACCCTCCGGATTTCACCGTTTCCATTAATCATCTGGTCGTCTTGTGGCGGTCAACGGATGGGCTCCGCAGCAAATCGTCCATGCATGAGCTGTTTATGGCGCATGGCGTCAACTTCCATCTCAAGGCGGTCAGAGGAAGTGAGAAGAGACCAAGGTCGGGTCAATGCTTGCTTGTCTTGCCTGTCCTGCCTGTCCTGCCTTGCCCGCCTTGCTTTTCTGCTTTTTTTGCTTTTTTTTTGTGGCCCTGGTCATCATCCTGCGTGCCTGGCCCTGGGCCTAGCCAGTCTCTCCAATCCCCATTGCCATTGTTGTCATCGTCGTCCACCACCACTACTACAACAACACCACCACCACTACCACCACCATCGCTAACGTAACCGGCCCAAAGCCACGTCTTGCCCAGTCTGAGCCAATCTTGCTGCTTGAACGGCTAAAGCCCGTCGTCACCTGGAAGGATCGCTCTCCAAAAAAAGACATGGATGGATGCAACGCCACGACAACAACGCCCTCGCTCACACGAGCGCTGTCGAGGCACGCCTGGGGACCAATCGTTTTGTCCGCCTTGCTGTCAGAAAGAAGCAACCATGCAGTCCCTGATGAGTTGTCTCATGTGGCCGGACCAAACAACGCTTGCCGAGTTTCGCTCCCATCCCCATCATGGGTCGCAAACGGTAGAACCCAACGGTAGGTCCTGGAATGAAAACCTGCCCGAGCGGCTGAGACTCGAATCAAACCCATCACGGACCCATCGTACCGGAGCTATGGGAGGATCGGACCAGCCCCGGCGGCCCCACTGCTGCCATGAAGCGGGACGACGGCCTTCCATGTGGCTTTCTTACATGTACGTGTATGTACGAGGACTCCGTAAGCTCCTCGTGATCTTCTCTCTGGCGCGTTTGTCTGTCCAGGAGGACCAACAGATGCTCGAAAAGTGGCCGCCGGTGCCCATTCAAGAAAACGTGCCAGCAGCTGAGTCGTCCCCCCGGCCCCGTTCGACGTGCTTGTAAGCTATCCAGGCATGAATACCTGTACAGCTTGCATCTGCTATGCTGTGTTGTGCTGTTCCTGTGCCTTTGCCAAGATCTGGCCGAGTGTCGAACCAGAAGCTGTATGCCCATTCAGGAGTGGGCTCCGGAGATCGCGTGAAAGGCGTTGTCTCGCTTTCTGCCCCATCCACGACGAACCACTTGGTAGAGAGGAGTGCGCTGTTCAACGTGTAAGCAAGGCTCTCTCTCTCTCCGTCCAGGCCCGCTCATCTTGCCACCATGATGGGCCGGCGATGTTTTCTCCAACTACGGAGTACTAGTGTTAGCTTATCGGCCGTTCCCCTCTCACCACCCCCCCTTGCCCCCATTACAGTTCCCTGTCTTTGGCTGGGTTCCAAAACTCACCGAGTTGTCTCGACTTCCAATCAAACGGAAGGCGAAAAAAAAAAAAAGCAACGAGGGAGAGAGAGAGAGAAAAAGGAGATGAGCCTGAAAGCTGCAGCCACCGTCACAGACAGAGACGTAGTAGTAATAGGTCTCAAGGCTCGGGGAATTTTTTTCTCTTTCCCGGATTCACGCCAGTGCATTAATCGTTAGTGCCCTTTTTTTTTTTTGTGATAGTCAACCCTGGCCCACAATGGCAACCTTTTTGGCTGCCAGGGGGGTTAGTCCTGTACTCCGTACATACAGCGTAGTGATGCAAACATTGCCTGCTTACAAGTAGTAGTACTACGGTGCGGAGCATGGAGTACGGACGGAGTAAGTATAGGGCGAGGCGAGCATTGTACTGTACTGCACGGAGCTCAGTTAGGTCGTGGAAAGCGGCGTCGAACAAGCCCCGGAACGTCGTTCTTGGAAGAGACACCCCGTTCCTCGGGGCCGCCCGTTCCTGAGCTAGAAAGGGCCGCTTCGTTGAGTAGGATTCGAGGTCCCCTCCCTCCCCACCCGCGCTGTCATTGCCCGCTGGCACGACGACGGTTCCAAAGGACGATGAAACTTGTTGCCTCTCTCTCTCTAATCCGCTAACTACCGAAAAGGGGGCGGGGAAGCGGACGACAAACAGGGGTTGAGGCTCTTCGGGATCCGGGCCGTGCACGTCATCAACTCGCCTTTTCCTCGCGCTGTCTCGTCGCTCGACGGGTTTCAAACAAAGCAAGGGAAGCTAGTCATGGTTTCAATGCGCGCTATGGGCGAGTGTGTGTGTGTGTGTGTGTGTATGTGTGTATGTGCTCCGTACTCGTATGCCCCCCCCTCCATGGGTGGGTTTATGTGCGTGTGCTGTGGGATATGCGCGTGTCAACTGTCGGATTCCTTCTTGAGAAGCTGCGAATGTCGTTCAGAAGCCAGTGCTCGTTTCTGGAATGCCGTGCCGGGGCAGTGATGTGTTTGCAAGCAACTCCGCTGCCCGCCAGTTTGCGACAACCGCCATGCCGATTGATTTTGCTCCACAATCTTTTGGTCATTGCTGTCCCAGCCCAACGTACGCAACCCAACGCGCGAGGTCTTCTAGAAAGACCATGGGCTGTCCTGCATCCATGCCCCCCAGCTCACCCCTTACCCTTGCACCTGCACAAGACCCCTTCCCTTGGTCGCCTAATTCCCAAAGCTTCCCACCCCCACTGCCCGGTCCACGATGCCCAAGTTGTAGAGCGTTGGGCCAACCCTAAAACCATTAGGTTCGCTCAACACCAAGCAACGACGCCCTTCTCGCCGTACTCATCTCATTAGTACTTTGTAGTCGACAACCTCTTCGGCTCGGAAACCAGAAGACGTTGCCCTTTTCCGACAAGCCCTTGCCATCTCCATCAGCTCCTGTCTGAAGTCGCCTCCGTTATCTCTTCTTTCGTCCCGCGTACCGCCTGTTAGCGTCCCCGAAAGGCCTCCCAGTCTCACACCCATTCCGTCGTCCGCGTCCTCGCCAATACAAGGCAAACACTAAGAAGAAAAGAAGCAAAGAGAAGACAGCCACCCCTGTCGATCTCACAAGGGTAAAGAGAAAAAATTCCTGCAGGGGCCAACAAAGTACATCAGGGGGTTGACTGACCGCCATGGGTAGACCGCAAAATCGGTGCCGCAATCACAGCAAAAAATAAGCCCGACCAGCAAGAAAGCCACGCGAGAACCCGGCGAAGAGGCGGAGAGCTCTGGAAAAAAGGCTCTCACCGGGTCGGTGTGGAAACAGTTTAAAATATCAGACCGTTCCCGTAACTCCGTCCACTTTTCCCTTTCTTCATCCAACAAGAAAAAACGGTGCTTCTCGAGCAATCGTTCATAATCTGACCTCTCCTTCCGTTTTCCGAGCTTCCGGACGCCTCTGTCTGGTCTTGACTAGCCTCACCACAACCACTACCACCACTACTATCTTTTTTTTTCTCTCTCTTATATTTTTTTTTCCTTCACCAGAAGCCAAAATGCGTGGACCCTATGATACAACCGGCATCATCAAGCCCAACTCTCCTCAGCCACCAAAGCCCAAATAATACACTCCTTTTGGCATTGGGTTGGCCTTTTTTCTTCTTCTTCGATTGCTATCCCTAATTTTTCTTTCGCTTCACTTCGTGGCACGCTGTACCAGTCAGGTAAGTAGCCCACCTTGGTTCTGGGCCACTCGCATCGTGTGAACCCGAGCATTGCTGACGGTGTCTAGCTTGTCTTTAATTAATAGTAATACGCCGGTCGAGCCGGGCTTTCGACACCAATCGGGCTCGACAGACTCGGCGTTTCTTGATAATCGCGGCAATCTTGTTTTCGACTGTTGATATAATTTGGGTTTCGGATAATGAATGGGTCTTTCGAGGGAAAGAGAGGGAAAATAGACTGGGAAAAAAGGGTGAGGAGCTATCCGTCGTTCACCCTGCGGACGAAAAGGCAATGCCGTGATATAGAGATATGATCATACACATGAACACCCCAAGACCTGGGTAATAATTCTTTTGTTAAATATCAGGGCGCTGCCGCTGCCGCCAAATGCAAATTAATGTCTACCTTTTCAAGATTCTTGTGTGTCAGGACGTGATGAGTAGCAGAGAGCAGCAGGGCGAATCATACCTGTCTGAATAGACTCTTGAAGCTTTGTGCGTGCCTAGTGTCTAACCGGCTCCTGACTGGTTGCCTTGTACCTTGCCGAGCCTTGACAATGCTTTGAACGGGACTGGACTGGAGAGGACCGGAGGCCGTTGTCTGGTTGGTCTGCTCTTTACACACCAACGGCGTATGCCTGAAGACCTGAAGAGAGGGAGAGAGAGGGTAACAGTGAGCTGGATCATGTGCAAGTGACTAGTGGAAACGGAGACGTCGTCAGCGGCCGTGGGTGGAGAACAATGGCAACCCGGCGAAGTGGGACTTGATATGGCCGGCACGGCATCGGGAGAGGCTCCCTGGTAGGGCACCGGTGCGCAACAGTTGGGCCCTTGGAATGTGGTGATTGCTGCCCATGATCCATATCCCCCCCAGGTGATATGGGATTGGGGCCTCATGCAGGGTGTTACGTGGACAGAAACTGGAGAGAGAAATGGAGAGAACTGGGGCACGCTGCAAGTGCAGGCCATGCCTCTGGCATCACTTCTGGATCTCGCTGCCGACGCCTGGCGCGCTGGATTCGCTGATCTCGCCGCCCCGGGCCGGCTACTGCATCTCGGGCATGGGCCCGGTGGATGTTGGTGGATGTTGGTGGACTTGCTGCACCAATGCCATGAGTGCGGAATGCGGGACGGGGCGCCTTGGGATCTTTGACAGTTGCACTAGATGACGGGACGAGGTTGGGCATGGTGTGGCAGCGGCCGGTGCTCCGTCAGAGTCGATCCATCTGCGTGTGTGTCGAATCCATGCGTCCATCCATGCGTACATCCATGCGCCCATCCGTGTGCCCATCTGCGCGTCTGTCTGCGTGACCCTTCCCGTAGGTCCATCTGTCTGCGTCTCGACTCCCCTGCATCTCGGTTGTATGTATGTATGTGTGTATGTGTATATGTGTGTGTGTGTACATGTGTGTGCGTGCGTGCGTGTCTTGTTGCTAGGCGAGGTAGCAGCGGCTGTTGTTTTTGGTGTTGAGGCTGGCTTCTTTCTGCTTAGCCTATATTGCCGTCTGCCGTACCATTGAGGCTTGGGTGGGAAGACGGAACCAAACGAAAAAGACGAGAAAACGCCCGTATGGCATGCTTGGGCTCAGCAGGATGATGCGTCCTTTTATACCGTCAAGACGGGCTTTTCACTCCCCCCTCCCCTCCCCTCCCTCCCCTTCTTCTCCCAAGTCCCTTCTCTCTTGGGCTGCGATTGTGATGGCTCGCAAAAGCCGGCATGGCTTGGGCATGGGCCTCTGCTGAGGTGACTTGTCCCGTTCCGTGATGCTCATCCCGGGCAGCAAAACGCCGTGTTGGTCGTGAGCAGATGGCATATGCGTGGCATCTGATGGTGGGGTTTTTGGCCATATCGGTAG
>PXNZ01000424.1:0-46812 GCA_003012085.1 Trichoderma brevicompactum | reverse complement strand
GTATTCTACATATTCTTCGAAAGTATATTACCTCCTTTATTTATATTAATTGGTATATTTGGTTCAGATAACAAAGTAAATGCTAGTTATTATTTCTTTTTATATACATTATGAGGATCTTTGTTCTTATTATTATCTATTTTAAGTACTTCATCTACTATGGGAAGTACAGATTTTGATACATTGTTTAAACTTAATTTTGAATATAAAACTCAAATATTCTTATTTATTGGTATATTTATAGCTTTTGCTGTAAAAACACCTACAATCTTTTTAAATGGTTGATTATTAAAAGCTCACGTTGAATCACCTTTAGGTGGAAGTATAGTTTTAGCAGGTATTGTATTAAAATTAAGTTTATATGGTATATTTAGATTAATTTTACCTATGTTACCTAAAGCTTGTTTAGATTATACTTTTGTAGTCTATACTATAGCTGTTATAACAATAATATATGCTAGTTTTAGTACAATAAGAACAACTGATGTAAAAGAATTAATAGCCTATAGTTCTGTATGTCACGCTGCTGTTTATTTAATAGGAATATTTAGTAACACTATACAAGGATTAGAAGGAAGTATAATTTTAGGATTAGCTCACGGATTTGTATCTAGTGGTTTATTCATATGTGCAGGTGGTGTATTATATGATAGAACTGGAACTAGAAGTATATATTTCTATAGAGGTGCTACTCAATTAATGCCTATATTGTTGATATGGCGGAGTGCAAGTGCAACTGCCGCTAGAGATAGCTGATGGAATGTAATATTGTGATTAGTCGTGTACCGAATCATGTTCTGGAAAGTCTCCAATGGTACTTTACACACTCGAGAAGTTCCGCTATAATTAACTCGAGGCGGCGAAGGAAAATGAGGCACGCCTGTGAGACATTTCTCCCAGAAATTAAGATCTTTCTGGGAAGCAGCACGGCTCCACCGAGTTGTCTGGCCGTAAGATCTTTGCACTGGACCCAGAGATTTGCTGTTCCAGCAGATGTCAATGTCTCTTAGGATTATATTAAGCGCTGTGAGATCTAACACGATATGTGAGGCCACTAGGAGGAGGATAGTAGGTGTAAGAAATACCCGTATCGGATGTTCCTCCTCCAACTTGAACTCGCGATTAATCTCTTGCTTGACATCAATTTTGTCCGTCACAATTACCTGAGGAGGATTTTTAGTATGTGAGCGCATGCTTCCATTCGGATACAAAGAACTTAAAATCTCATGGCGCTTCAATACTTTGTTCCATGTCTTTGTCAATTTTACTAGGTCCATGTCGCCGCTGAGAGAGCAGACGTAATTAACGTTGAACGAAGATGAACCTTGGCCAATACTGTACTTTTCGACCCATTCCCGCTCAATCGGAGATATATGGAGATTTCCGAGCTCATCATTAAATGCAGCCTCAGGCACAGCAGCAGGCCAAGGGCCGGAACTTGAGAGTAGCAATACTTGATCACCCAGACAGGGATTCTCGATGATGCTGGACAGGGGTATGATTTGCTCTCCAAGATTAGATAGAGAATGTGTTAGTTTTAGTTGTAGGATGGAGTGGCCACCCAACTCGACAAAATTGGAACTGTCATTA
The DNA here is from genome assembly GCA_003012085.1 of Trichoderma brevicompactum. NCBI lineage: Eukaryota > Fungi > Ascomycota > Sordariomycetes > Hypocreales > Hypocreaceae > Trichoderma > Trichoderma brevicompactum. The sequence goes on along the minus strand of PXNZ01000424.1, from coordinate 45,222 downwards.
AGGGGGTGTTCGTGGCCTAAAGAAAGAATGGACCGCCACACGGCTTCGATTTGATCTCTGATAGGAATGAGTGGAGTGATCTTGATAGAACGTTCGGCAAGTCCGCGACTTGAAACATGATCCAGCGTATTTTTATCTGGATTCAATACAGCTTGCCATGCCGAACTAATTGTGTTTTGAGCATCAACTACAGTGCTTGTAGGTGAAATTGAACCATCTTGAGAGCATGTTTCAGATTCAGATTCCACAAATGCCGCGGCAATGGCCTTATAATCAATTTTCCCTGCATTAGCCAAGGGGAACTTGTCAACAGCTTTTACAAGCCTAGGTAAAGCTTGTGGTGGCAGCGCTTTCTTGATTTTTTCTTTGAATAGGGCAATGTCTATGGTTTCAGGTTGCACCATTGCTACCAAGATATCCCCTCTGCGTGCAATGGCTACTGAAGTTGCATCTGTATTCTTCAACATCCTGATTTCAAGGTCATTCAGGTCAAGCCGGAAGCCTCGTAGCTTGATTTGTCGATCAGCGCGTCCGAGAAGACAGATTTCTCCTGATTGAGTCCAATAGCCACGATCTTGAGTTCGATACATCATTTGGCCTGTCGCAGGTCGTATAGTATCTTTGAGAAAGTTCTTAGCAGTCTCCTCTGGACGTCCAACATATCCTGGAGAGACTTGTACACCCGCTGTATAGAGTTCTCCAATCACTCCAGGAGGTAGTAAATTCTGGTATTGATCTAGAATATAGATTCTTGTTGATTGGACAGGCCTTCCTATGGTGACTTTATTGCCATGGACAAGGCTTTTGTAGGTTGAACCACAACTCGACTCTGTTGGACCATACATATTATAGGCAGACATTACGCCAGACCATGCATCACTCACAGCCTGAGGTAGTTGCTCTCCAACGAGATAAATCTAGAAAACGTCAGGGAATTGGTTCAGAGGGAATAGTTTGAGGATCTTAACTCACTGCTTCGAGATTCTTGTAATCGCGAGGATTCAGCATTTTTGCAATCGATGGAGTTATCATCGCAACATCTGCTTGTCGCAAGGTTTCCAAAGGATTGGCAGAGTGGCTTAGAAGAAGCGTCCCACCGTAGGACATACATGAAAATACTTCATGTATACTACCATCGAATGCTGGAGACATAACTTGCGCGACTTTGAGCCCAGGCCGCGTGTGGAGTCGGGCATCATAATCTTTTTGAAACGCTACAATTCCCTCGTGTGTACATGCAACGCCCTTAGGTAACCCAGAAGAGCCTGAGGTGAAACACAAATATGCCACATCTTCTTTGGAGCTTTTCCCCTTGGGAGCGTGCGAGGCATACCCAGATGCACTTTCCGTTAGAGACAGCAATTCCTCGACAGAATAGCAGAGAGAACATGATGCTGGCTTTTTCTCCTTTGATACAAGGGAGCTCGATAAAAATATATTGCTTCCAGAGGTCTGAAAATATGAATCTCTCAGATCATCTGGCAGCGCTGGATCTAAAGGGCAATATACCGCTTGCGCTTTGAGAACCGCATATATAGCAATAATCCAGTTGAGTGAACGATCAGCATGAACGCAGACTACATCACCAGGCGTGAGCATCTCGCTCAAAGTTGAAGCAACTTTTGCAGCATCTACGTCAAGTTGACTGTAGCTGAGTAGTTGATCCCCCTTCATCACTGCTATGGCAGCTGGAGCGTTTTCAACGCAACCATCAAAGAGACTTATCACAGTGTCTTCTGCCTGACCTTGACTGGCAGTGGAAAGACAGTTCCCATTCAGCAGACTTGCCTGCAGGAGTTGAGGAGTGAGAGAATGTTTGAAGTACCAGTCCAAGGTCCTATCAGGCCCTATCAAAGCCTCAATGGCACATACATACATCTGACCCAAGTTCTCGATATCAACGTCATTATACATGAATTGATCATAGTTGATTTGAATTTTATCCCTTGGTCCAAGAAAGAGATTGATGGGAATACTAGACTGCAGTCTAGTATATGAAGTCTTACTTGAAGTATGAGGGCCGGAAGCAGTCTCGTAGTCATACTGCATGGCTAGCACTGATGTCAACTTGAGGCTCTGCTCCGGTGTGCTCCATTCAAAGTCATGCAATGCAGCTACACGTTGAATTGTGTAGTGAAGGAAATGCTTGATTGTCGCTAATCTATCCAAGCGTAGCAACAACGGTAGAGTGTTCATCATTGGACCTACAGTCTCTCGGATTCCAGGAATCGGGAGCGACCTATTTGCAAACAAGACCCCGAACGAAACTGTGTCAGACCCCGTGTATAACGCAAGTATAAGCGCCCAAGCCGCGTAGTAAATGGAGGCGAGTGGAAAGTTGTTTTTTCCGCAGTATTGCAAGACTCGTTGCAACGGAACAGAGAAGGTGGCATGACGCACAGATAGGGAGTTGTTGGGCGGTAAATGGTCTGTAGGCGATGGAAGAAGCATGTCGGGATTTGTCGCTGTATAATCAATCAAGTAATTTTGCCAAAATTGCTTCGCTTGCTCTGAATGTATGTCCTGATACATTTGCCAGCCGCGACTTAACTCAATATAAGATTTGCCTTCAAATATTTGGCCACCTTCCATAATCACGCGAACCTTTTCTAGAAGAAGTCTGGCTGAGTATCCATCAACGAGAGCATGGTGAATGTGCCAAATGAGAATACTTTTGTTTCCAGCTAGAGTCACAACACTAAATTCTGTCCCAGGATCCATCATTCTAGGTGCCTCCACCTGTTTGAGCTCTTCCTCAAAGGAAAACTGATCGCGGTGAATGCTCTCTGACCATGAGAAGAAGAGAGTACCATCTTCTGAGAAAGAATCGTCGTAAAAAACGGTGCGGAAAATAGGTTCTGACTCAATAACCTTCCTCCATGCTTGTCTCAAGGTTGGTATTTGGGTTGGCGAATACTCTTGGAAATAGCTGATGACATTGTTTCCTGGCCTTGCCATTGTCTCCAAAACCAGCAAGGATTGGAGCTTCATCGTCTTACAGAATCCAAGGCCACCTCTATTGCTGCCTCCCACTTGTTTTATCACTCTTTTTGGAGTAGAACTGAGTTGATATCTATCAACAGATGCATGATTGAAACCAGCTGTTTGGCCTAGCCACCTCACAGGGGCGTGGTTGATATCCTCAATGTCATCTTTGGATAATATGACATTATCCTGATGTAGCAACAGTTTCGCATTGCTCAGTATATCGGAGACATTTTCGCTTCTCAAGATGGCCAATATGTCAATAGAAATACCTCGTTGTTTACAAGCTGCGGAGACCGCTAAAGCTGTGATGGAGTCACCACCCAGTTGATGGAAGCTTGAGGTGGGTTTGATTGAGTCTCTTGGTACTTCTAAACACTTGGCAAGCTCAGATGTAATTATTTTTTCCATTGCCATGTTGAGTGTTGCGATTCAAACCAATATTGTCATTAAGAAATTTTAAGGATAGTCTTCTGAAATTTATCTCGTTCATAATCATAATATTTCGTCATGGCGAAACTAGAAGATATAATTTCTCAGCTTGAGGTACTTATGGAGAAAATTCACATCACAGCATATCTTCTTGGCACAACAGTTTCGCCTTCAGATGGCTTACGAGCTAATTAGTAAGTCAGTATATCTTCCAACACTTGAGGTAAGACAATATGTCATAATTTCAGCGCGTTGTTCAATAATACAGCCGACGTTAAAGCCGATACCTTAGCTTTACTGTCTCAATAGTCACAGCGCAGGCCCCGTATCATCGGGTAACGCCGGGTGTGAATGACCCTATTTGAAGTCTGTGGCAGATGACGACGCACGAGTGGCAATATTAGGTTGTAAAACACTTGATTGCTACTGATAACACTGAGACAATCCAACAATTACAAGCTTTTCTCTCATATGTCCTACCATCCCTAAAATTTGCTCCATGGATCAGTATGAGATAATATGCTATGTTGTTCAGGAGTTAAGATGGGAAACCGGCAGAAAATCTGACCCCTTCCTAGGTGAAACATGTGTCCTATAGAATAGGGAACCTGAAACGCGTAGCATAAGCCATCGAGTCCAACGCTTACCGTCTTTTAAGCTCACATATAGCACACTATTTCATTCTAGAGTCTCTAGGAAGCGGATCTGAATGTGAGACAAATCGTATCATTAGCCTACCTTACAACCCCTTATTTGTTAGATACACCGAGACACCTTCCGTGTCTACAACAAGATAAACATAGGCTTAACCCAGAATGGTAATCCCCTTTTGTCAGCTCAAAGCTCAACTGAATCACACATGTAATATAACGTTCCTACAAGTGTCATATGTTAATCAGATATGAATACATATGCTGGACATACGCACAAGAGCGATGATCCTTTCCTCTAATTAGTCTAAGCTTCCGCCCCTTAAAGGCGGAGTGCGGTTATGTGAGGCAAGGGGCGTGTCGACAAAGCATCTTGCCTGCGGCTTATGTCTCCGAGACTAACGGTGAAGCCCTCAACCTAAATCACCTCATCTGAATAAACTTTAACTGGCTATGATTAATCCGACGTGGCGATATCTTACTGGGGAAAGGTAAGGCCGGGGGGCGAAGGGAGGACTGCTCAAAGATATTCTTCTCAAATATAAGTTCAAACCCGTATAACCTGTCCAACAAGCTTGTAACTCTAAACTTTTTTCAGAATTCGGACTCAACTCAGGTCCAAGTTTCCTTGACAATATGGCTATGGCGGAGATCGAAAAATCCTTGATCGAGCTCAATATCTCCCTCAAATCCGCTCTCAAGACTCTCGCTAGTGAGAGGAGGGCCGAGCTGATGAAAAGCTTGCATAACCCTGATGCACTCCCAGATAGAAGCCTATACGACCTATCAATCCAAACAGTCGACTTATTACAAGAAGCAAAACAACTTCTTGAACCACGGACAGTCATCTTAGCAGACCATTTCCTCGGTTAGTTTGTATCAATAGTAATTTCGTGCAGAGGATTAACATCTGTTGTAGGCTCCGCAAATTGTAAATGCTTGAATGCTGCGGTTGAGCTAGATATTCCTGATATCCTCCAGCGAGGCGCAGTCGATATTTCAGATCTTGCTAGGGCTAGTGGTGCTCGCGAAGATAGATTGAAACAGATCATGCGAGTTCTATACAGCGCTGGGATCTTCGCGTTTGACCAGAACACAAGGAAATACACCAACAACGAGTGTTCAACACTCTTGCTCAAGGATCATTGGAGCGGCTGGAGGAACTGGGTTGACCTATATGGAAATGAATTCTACGACATGGCTCGTGGAATTCCAGCTTCATGTCGTTATGGAGAGAAAAGAATGCCTTCTCAGATCAATTTCGATACGGATTTGGATATGTTTAGTTGGTTTGCTGCACAAGGATCTCTTGATCGAGTTCACAGAACTCTGGGTGGAGGCGCCATTGCTCAGGCTCCCGGCATCCTCGCAGATTATCCTTGGGAAGAAGTCGCTGATGGACTTATTATAGACATCGGGGGTGGTGGAGGCGGTTTGCTTGCTCTTCTGCTGCGTAAATTTCCAACATTACACGGCGGTATACTCGACCGGCCTGAGGTCATCAAACAGGCCATTACCAACTTCTGCACCCCAGAAGGGAAATACCAAGACGTTGGTGATAGGGTGAGCAAAGACAATCTGTATGCTGGTGACTTCTTTAAGCATATCCCCAGTTGCGAAGTCTACTGCATGAAATGGTGCCTTCACGATTGGAATGACGACGATGTTATTAAAATATTAAAGAACATCCGCAAAGCAATCACTCCTGGGCCTAAATCAAGGCTTATTCTTTTGGAGATATTACTAAGAGATGGTCGCTCTGGCGATTTGTCTCGTATGGCCGATATGTCTGTCATGATGGCTGCTAGTGGGCTAGAAAGAGAGGAGTGGGAGTGGAATCATCTTGCTGCGCAGAGTGGCTGGAAAGTTGTGCGCGTCTATGATCTTAGGAATGCTTGGCCCAGTGCAATAGAGCTGCTGCCAGTTTAGTCCAAAGATCAAATACTTTCTCAGTAATTCCTATCCAAAGATCTTGTAATGTTGGAATCGATTGCGGTATCATCTTACGTTCAATGGTAAAGTTTGCTAAAGATGATTTTATACAGTTTCATAAAAGAATGGCATCTATGTCAAATGTCACTCCAGTGGTTGCTCATCTCCAAGTCAAATCACATTTTTGTGAGAATCGGCATTCATTTTGACTACCAGATTTAGGGGAAGAGAACATGAATTTTTGTGGCTGGCTGTACTCTGCCATGCTTGGGTATGGCGAGAATGTAAGACATTAACGGTCTGTCTCTGGCCAAGACATATTACACAAAGAAGGCACCTGGGTATGCGCCTTGCAGTCTTATATTTATGCTGCGGGATAACGCCTAATGTGGTACTCCGTAAAGGTTATCTTATATACCTCCTGGTATGTACCTAATGATGTCATAATGCATAGACTTGTAGAATGCTAGAATAAGCCATCCGCTGCAGCGAGGTTTCCATAATTCCGTGGGCCCAACCAGGCAACGTAAGATCAGACATATTCCACTTATCTGAGCCCTCCACCGTAATTTCCAAGGCAGTTGAGTTTAAGATATCAATTTGCGTCATTTCCTTTTTTTTTTCTCGCAGTATTTATATGATATATCATAATGCTGATGTATGTAAGGAGTAAGATAATCGTAAGTTCCCCTCAGAGAGCCTCACTACTGTTGTCATTACCAGCTATTGAGCCCAACTATCGGCCCTTTTTGTGATGAGTACGATATAATGTCTCAAGCTAATGTCTAAATTTGCGGTGGTACCTCTCAGGATTACTCTCGTACTTCATATGAAATACATGGTAAATATGAATGCCAAAACTTTCTGATTACTACGGAGTATGGTAGCTAAAGCATTCTAAGGCCGAGACACTAACAAGGAGGCTTAGAGTTCCTCGCAGATAATATTTGAGACAGCCAAGCTGATCCACACGTCAGGCTTACGTTTCCAATCCTCCGTGTTCATGCTCTCTCCCGATGAGAGCGTCATACGATAATTCTCGACCAAATGTGCAAGAAGAACTTTCAATATCACATCTGCGACATTCTTTCCGAGGCATTGTCTAGGACCAAATCCATACCGCCAAAATCTATACCGCAGCTCAGCCATGTTTCTTATCTCTAGAAAACGCTTTGGCCGGTACTGGGTGTTGTCGTTGCCCCAGTAGGGGTCCAGAATGTTGAGTGCGTGAGTGTCCACAACGAAGTTCGTACCGGCAGGAACCATAAACTCGCCGACTACACGGTCAGTTGGCGTCGCTTGTGCAATAGAAAAGGGCGCCATCGGCTTCAAACGCGCCGATTCAAGTATAGAAGCCATTAGAAGGGTAGAATTCTTCCCAAGGTACTGTTCCCATGAGTCAACAGAATTTTGCTCTCTGGATTCTCTGATTTCCTGTCGCAGATCTTCTTGAGCGCTCTGATTTGCAGCAAGAAAGACGGGGTTCCAAGAGAAATTCCCAATTGTGACATCTAGATTTGCAAATAATGCCTCGTCAAGAGTATGTAACAATTCAGTCTTGGATGTTGTCCCCTCCTCAACAGCGGCATATAAGGTGACGATCGGGTGATTTGAGTATTCGTTTTTGGCTCTCTCATAGGCTTGATCATTGAACTGAGTCCATTTCTTCTTAAAGGCCTTCAAAGTTCGGTTGCTCGAGGTTGGAAGGAACCGACTGAAGGAGAATCGAGAGATTCCCCCCTTTATCACCTCGTTCCATATGCTCTCTCGAAGGGGTATTATTTCCTGTAGCTGTTCTTGCATATCGACGGTGATATCTCCATATATAATATCACACAATATCCAAAATGGCAATAATTTGAGATCCTCAGATGGGCTTATCAAAATATTCCTGTCCTTCGTTCCTTTCGTTTCTTTCAATAGCTGAAAATGCTGATCTACCCTCTTTTGTATTAGTGGAATATAGGATGATGATTTGTTGTGATGGAAGGTATCAATGAATGGAGCTCGGGCTCTAACCCATTCATTCTGGTTTAGGAGACCGATGCATTGCCCAAGAACCTCTCCGCAAAGCCAGCCTGAATCCATTGATTTGCCTTTGATATGCATATTTGAATCTTTGAACACAGATTTTACGTGTTCCGAACATGTTAAAACACTATATATATGTCAGCAACGGGCAAGTGTGAGGAGCACGCCCCATGACTCACACTTCGGAGTCAAACCCAGCCCATATTCTATATATCAATCCATATTCTTTCTCCCACATTCGTGAGCCCGTTTCGCCCTCGATAAATTTAGCAACGTTTCCTTGCCCATTGGGAAATCTGTATGACACAGTTGGGAGATTCGTCTTCCCGTCCGTTGATCTGATGGGAAATCGCCGGCGAAGATAAATCTACAGATCGTTAACTGTGAGTTACACTTTAAGCGTCGCTTTCCTCTGCTTCTCACATTTATCACGTAAGATACGAATCGATTTGCAATTGTGCCTTCTGGCACTGCATAGATGCAAATAATAAGAAAGATACATGAAGGTATGATTAGAGAGGTATAAGTGATATCTGAAGGCACAAGTGTGCTCAGGCACTCGTTGAGTCGCCTTAAGACGATCGGAAGCGAGGGGATCATTGTAAGGATCGAGAAATAGCAACTTGTAAATTGCAAAACTCAACAATGGCCTTAGTGGAACGGCTCTATAAATCGTAGATTCCCAAGTACATTAATGAAATTGCAATCCTAGAAAAGATCTTCCGAGTTTGGAAAGCATCGTCTATCGGTGGCTTAGTCCATATCAATCCCTGTGGTTGTCTTTGATCTCTAGGAAGCTGAAACAGCATCATTATGTCATACTCCGAACTAAGCGAGTCAGTTTTAGGATGACATGTCGTCAATGTTTCTGATCGATATCCAAGATTCTCTATCCTGATGTTCACCGCCAGGTACATTTTGCTTCTGCCCCTTATTACTTTGTATCTTAAGTTTGCTTTTCTGACGTAATTCTCTGTGAGTCAGCTAACACAATGTCTGGGGCAAATATGTAGCTCTTCCTATTCACACTCGGAACTAGCCCACAGGTAGTTCCCGGATGACGGCCGGATTCTGCAAACATTGAAATAGTCTTGCTATGGATGTCCGGAAGGACGAAAATCTCTACACACTTCAACAAGTCACAAAATACCTATTCCAACATGTTGACGAAATCTGATAGCAACAATACCACAGACATGGGCTCGGAGGCAGTTTATATAAGAGCAAGGCAAAAGGGGGAATACCATCTTGAATATCACAACGAGGAAGTGGCCCGTCTAGCGGCACAGCATGAAGTCTTTCTGGATTTCATGGGCAAATTAGCAATAGCGCCAGTCGATTTAACTCAACCAAATCTCAGAATTTTGGACAGTGGCACAGCGGATGGTCAGTTACTCCCTTACTTTTTTGTGGCAGAACCTCCATCATCAAACTAAACCACATTGGCTTTAATATAGGCAGATGGCTCTTAGATCTTCATAACTATTTGCCTTCCAACGGGAATACCTACATCGGGACTGATTCAGTTGAGAAAATGTTCCCAAGTGACCTGCCAAAGAGCATCACTTTACATGCTCAGCGAATTGACGCTCCATGGCCAAAAGACTGGTCCGAAAGTTTTGACTATGTACACCAGCGCCTAGTCCTTCCCGGTTGTGAGAATTGCTCTGCTGCAACTGCAGTGAAAAATATTTGCACTCTCGTGAAGCCTGGTGGATGGATTGAACTCCTTGAGCAGGATCATAATTCTCCAAATCCAGGGGCTTTTGATAAAGCTGAGGAGATGATACGAGAGATTTTTACGGTGAATGGTTTTGGCTATGACTATCCACTTCATATGAAAGACTGGCTTGAGGCAGCCGGTATGGAGGACATACGCCAAGAAGTATTTGATGTTCCCGTAGGGGCGCTGAACCCAAATCCTGAGCTGGCGCAGAAGAGCACCTGGCAGATAAGTTCTGCCATAGCAGGTTTCTTGCCAATGGCCCGTGGTTAGTATCCCATCCATCTTGCACCTTTCGTGAGACTAACTTCGATGCCTTAGCCTTACCGCTTTCAATGCCTCGAAACGAGCTGGATAACTTGCCAAAGTACACTGAGGATGAGATGAATCGTATCGGTGGGGTACAGAGAATATACGTCGTTTATGGACGGAAGCCAATGGAGGGTTAAACACCTATGAGGCAGAGAATAAGCCTCTTACGCAGCTACTAGCTTATTGTGATTAGATAGTTTCCCTGGTAGGTTACATTAAAAAAATTCGCCTATTCTACGTCGCTTCCGAGGTCTGAGACATGTCACAAGATTTACATCCTTAGAGTAATAAGTACACAGATGGACATTATGCCAACGGTATAAATGCATTGTCATATGGCCCCCACCAATCTAAGATAGTAATACCATTATGGGTACAAAGTAATTATTACTGGATATGGTGATTTTTATCTTATTTACCACTTATTTTTCTATCTGATTATGTAAAGCGGCCTTCCTCTCCTATTCCCTTCCTTGAAGTATTAAGGTCGTAGAAACTGCTTACTCCACTACCCCGTACATCAAATAGTGAAAGCCCATTGATCCTATTTTCTGTCCCGGTCTTCCAACAAATAATTGATAGCTTCTACATAAAAAATGCCCCCTACCACTCTCGAAATGAACAAATTTGCATCTGATTACCTTGACTACCTCGTCGAACGGAGGCTAAATGAGATTCTGACAACCTCAATCGACGATGAAAGCACTCAGTACACGGGCATCCACAGCGGTCTAGGGCCGCCTGACATGTCTTTGGAACAAGCAGTTGACCACCTTAGAACCGTTCCAGTCTCGCAGTTCTTCGACCACAACGCCCAGGGATGGTACGAAGGGGATGTGGCATGGTGGATGCTCTTTCCTTGGAGCTATGTTCCGGCCGGCGGAAGAATTTACCTAAGGGTTACACTGATCGCAAAACGCATGAATGGGCAGTGGAAGACTGTCCATTGGCATGTATCTGAAGCCGTAGATCGGGCTGCAGAATTTGGGGAAATTCCGAGAGTGTGAGCTAGTGTAAATTGGATTTTGATGTAGCACCTGTGCGGGAGTATATAGTATAAACTGAGGGGAAACATAGGAATACAGAGTATTCAATTTCACGTATCGTGTTCTTTCATTTTTTTGTGATGGAAACACAAGTACTATAATCTTGTGGCAAAAGCTCTTCGGAAGCTACATATTTCACTCTATCTCACAGAACTAAATCCTCACCAAACATTGGTACCCTGCTCCAACTGCAATGCCCAAAATTGCCAGCCCGAGATACATGTTCCTCTTTAAATTCGATTGGATTGACACCCATAACGCCTCCTGCAAGCTGTTAAAAGTTTCCGAGGTATTTTGATGTGGATATGGCTTCTTAGGGATATCCACATTGAGAAATCTACAGAGAGGCTCATACCCATGACCAAAATTGAATTCTAGAAGTTGATCACTGGGGATAGTATTCCGAACTCTTTCGTAATGATTGATGTATGCCTGACGAGCTCCCTGTTCGTAATCGTTATTGCAAAAGACTTCAAATCCAGTCGTCAACATATCCAACATTGGTTTTGTCTGCTGACGGTCCACGAATCTCCAAACTCGCCAGATTTTCCACTGCATAAAGCCAAAAATGGTGTTTTGCATTGACTTTAACCAAGAATCGGGGTCGCGATTGGTGAGGACGATCTTGACATCAGGATATGCCTTGTAGAAGTCTTCCCAAAAGAGACAGGGAGGAAAGTCCATGACGGCATCGTAGCCTCTAAGTAACTTGTCAAACTCCTCACGCCCGTATGGTTTGCCTTTCCCCAAAAAGTTGCAATCTATGGCCTCTTTCCATAGTTGAAACCACCTTTTCGCGTTTGAGGGGTATTCTTGCCCATGAAAGGGACTAAATCCAAGTTCCTTGAGGGCAAAGTACATGGCTGTGTGCACAGAGAAGTCAGAGAAGAGAAAATATCGCTTATTATCCGTGAACAGAAAACGAAGGGGTATATAGTGAGGGCTACAATTATCAAATTTTGCAACAAGAGGGCACTTACACGTTGTTCCTGTCCTTCCTAACCCCGCAATCACTACCTTTAGGGGCATTTTCTCACTATCAGGAACATTTGGTTCATTGTCGATAAGCCGCGACATTGCAATAACGTCTTGAACTGAATGGACAAACTGGACTTCAGGATCTCAGAGATATGAAGGCCTTCAATTTTCGGGGGGAATTTACGAATACAGAATAATGGCTTCCTTGAAAGCAATGCTTCATGAAGAGGAAGTGCCGGACCTCCACCAAGACTTGCCCCCAATTTTCATCTAGTAAGCTACTTGAGACACAATAGCCTTTATTTGACGTAAGATCTCTGTATTACTAGTAGTAGTGCTCCGTAGTAGTAGTACGATTTATACTGAGAGACGTCATGCGAGACATAGTGTTAGACACGCATGTTTCAGCCAAGTCGGGGAGCTCAATGGCGTCCAATTATAGAGCGGTACAGGATTGTGATCAAATAAAGTTACTAAAGCATGTATGTGTCGCTCCCCTATGCCTAATTGTAATTATGCTCTATACTAGGCGAGATATCGAGGGATGTATTCTTGTGAAATTAGGCAGAGCCTTGCATAGCCGAACTAGAACGGTAATAGTATAGTCAATCTAGATAGAGCCGTCTTAGATGAGTTAAAAGTGGGAGATGGGAAGGCCCAGTCTCATATTACATGTTTATAGAATGTAGACAGAATAGGGGAATACTCAATTCAGATGTCCAGAGTACGGACTTATGCAAGCGATAAGTAGGCGCCTGATGGCACTAATATTGGATTCTGAAGCGTACAAGTGAATAACTAACATTGTTCTCTATTCATCAGAAACTCAAATCCACTTGACGCTGTAGATGCACACGTGATAATCATGTAAATACATGCCTTTCGAAGCTAGATTGGCTTTCATGGAAGGACGTAACCGCCATCAATAATGACATCGCTTCCAGTCATATAAGTTGAGGCATCACTAGCAAGATACAGATACAAGGCCTTGATCTCTTTCACATGACCCTGTCTTCCTAATGCTGACATTCGATAGGCCTCGTTGATAGCCAAAGGATTAGCACCCATTTTGGTGTCAAAAAATCCAGGTGATACTATATTAACTCTAGCAAATTCTCGCCATTCGCGAGCAAGAGACTTGCCAAAATGCGTGACGAAGGCCTTGGTTGCATTGTACACCGGCTGATCTACAGGCACATTGACAATGTGGCCACTCATACTTGAGGTAATGATTAGATTACCAAAGCCTTGTTTTTTAAAGATCTCACCGGCATATTTGGAACAAAATACAACGCCGTCCACTATCCAGGCAGTCAGTATGATATACGCTAGCACATGAAGCCAGTCTTCATACCATTCACAGACATCTGTTTATGATACTCGTCTAACGTCTGCTCTAGAATGGGCTTGGAGATTGCCATTCCTTGAGCTGTTTCAGTTTCAATGCCCTCGTAATATACATATGCTTGTAACTCACCGGCATTTGCAACAAAGACATCGATCTTGCCGAAATCTTCGATAACTCTGCCGATACTTATACTTACCTGGTTAGCTTGAGATACTGGGTTTCATGTAAGTGCTAAGTAAAAAGCCCGATGGTAGTTACATAAAGTCCTACCATCAACTTGGTAGGCAATGGCTTTGATCGCATAAACACTGCTAAAGCTCTTTGCTTTCTCAACTGCGGCATCGTTCCTTCAGAGTAATGTAAGCACGCTGTGACGCAGATAGCAACCATTATTTGAGGGTTCAACTTACGAGTTATACCACAGAGCAATATTTGCCCCTGCCTCTGCCATGGCCTCCGTCACAGCAAGGCCGATGCCATCTGCTGCCCCATTAATCACCACAACCTTGTCCTTCATTTGGAACTGCTCCATCACATTATGCGGGGTATCCGGTATCGGTCGCGGAAATCCCGGCCGGACCTTCGTACAATCTTCAGTAGTCATAGACATATTGATTTGCAGTGCCAAACGTGATATTAGTTGAAAATCCAGCGAGCCTTCTCTCTCCCTCATTCTTGAAGCAACCCCTCGACGAAGCCCAGTCACTGCGGTGTTCGGTTGACCCACTCCGCCCCGGGCGACTGTGGGCCGATCGGTGGACAGAGCTCCGACGCCATGCTCAACCAGAATTGATGAAGCCACTCGTTTTCGACTTGAAAACCGAAACGAGAGAATGCTAAAATCTCTGTGGCAATATGATTCAATAGTAATCGGAGTGTTGTGACCCGAGTGGGCCAATCCTTAGGTTGTTCTGATATTGCTTTAATTGAAGTCCAACCACCAGCTTCACCCTATGATTGATAGATATTTCAACGAAGAAAACTGTCTACGAATTTTTTCAACAACAGAAAATAAAAAAAAGGAATAAAAAGAAAAAAAGGCACATTCCTACGGCTGAGCGATTTTATACGGTTCCTGAGCAATTTCTATCTTCATTTTTCGCCAAAATGACAGCCTCCACCGACCCGACCGACCGCAACGCTCTCACTAGTCGAACCGTCCCTATGATGGTTTTTAGTGATGGCAGTGCCTCCTCCTTGACGCCGCCTCCCAAGTCTGTTATTGAGGACAACGCTGCTGTCGGAGCTCAGAAGAGATTCAATATCCGGGGAAATGTTGTTGTGACAGGAGGAGCTGGCACTCTCGGTCTGCATGCCTGCAATGCATTACTTGAGCACGGCGCACAGGGTCTTATGATACTCGATCTCGACCCAACCAACGCGAAGGACGAAATCGCACGCCTGCAGACCAAATTCCCTCAGGCAAAGATCTACACGCAGCCAGTAGATGTCACCTCTGAAGAAGCAGTCGAGAAGGTCATGGAGGAAACTGTTCGTCTCCTAGGCTCCATCGATGCGCTAATCTGCTTTGCGGGTGTAGTGGGCTGTGTGGAAACCCTCCACATGCCCATCGCACAATGGCGTAGAATTCTCGACATTAACACAACTGGATCTTTCATTTGCGCCCAAGCAGCGGCCAGCCGAATGGTTAAGCAAGGAACCGGCGGCTCAATCACCTTTGTCGCCTCAATCTCAGCACACAGAGTCAATTATCCTCAGCCACAGGCAGCATACAACGTTAGCAAATCTGCTTTGCTAACACTGAAAAATTGTCTTGCGGCCGAATGGGCGCGTTTTGGCATCCGCACCAACAGTGTGAGTCCTGGCTACATGGATACGATTTTGAACGAGGGTGATGGCATTGCCAAGCATCGCCAAATCTGGGCAGAGAGGAACCCGAGTGGAAGGATGGGAAGTCCTTCAGAATTGACAGGAGCAGTCGTTCTTCTAGCAAGCACAGCTGGTTCTTATATAAACGGCACAGATATTGTTGTTGATGGCGGTGCTATTGTATCTTGAGTCATGGCGTTTTTGTATTTTTATTTTTGCATTTTATGAACATTATTAAAAACTGTTGTAGATTTCTCATTATTAGATAAAGTACATATCACAAAATTTAAGCAACAAACTTTGCTGACGTAGCTACCACATTCAAAAGTGCATCAACCAGATTCGAACATCTGTGAGTCCGAAGCATCATGGTTTAAGTCTCCCATATCTAGCTTCGGATCAATATTTCCAGTCTCGCTCTCCCTGTCCATAACGTCCACATCCACACACCTACCACTATAAGAATATCAACAAAACTAAATACAAGGCTGCCACCAAATATGATGCTGTGATATGTCCACGCATTTTCCTGATCTAAGTGAACAGCCTGGCACACTATTGCCCACGGCAAAACATATAACAAGTTGCTTGCTAGGCTTTGATATAAGTACCACTTCGGCCGCGTGGCAAGCAAAATGGTTGCAAGTTGTGTTGACATTGCATAAAAGATGTAGCACCAGTCAATAGTCCGCCACATATGTGCAGTAACATCAGCCACCTCACTGGATCCACTGATGTAGAGTGCGAACGGCCGGGCACCAAAAACTGAGAGGAATATGGCGATGGGGATTTCGATAAAAAGTACTATTACGAGTGATCGTAACGCAGGTCTAATGAGATTATGAATCTCTTTGCGGCCGGCCTTTGGCCTTCGGTTATTGACCCCGACCAATTGTCTCCACTGACCCCATCTGTGGCCGATGAATTGAAGGGCCGTTGCTTCGAGCGCTTGCACGGGAACCATGACCAGCCCCCAACGGATGGTGTTGAATACTCCCCAGGCAGTAGCGTAAACAGATCCTAAAGCAACGACAGTGGTGATGAGCCACAGGTATAACGCATTTCTGATGGCTGATTCGGCAAAGAAGATGAGCCCAGGGCGCAGCAAAACTCGCAACCCTCGAAAGCTTGGAGAAACGGAGTTGTTATTCTGCAGAGAGTGGCCTTCGAGAGGGTATTGACGCAACTTCCGCCAAGCAGAAAAGCTCACAAAGTAGAGGAAGTAGGCCAATCCCATAAGTGCAGCGCCTAAATTACAGACCAACTGGATGGTGCCCTGCATATTGACAGTCGGTTCAAATGAGCCAACATGGTAGCGGGAGATGATTAACAGATCCAGGATAATGTTGACAGCAAACTTAATCGTACTGATTACCAATGGGACGTCGGGCTTATCCAGAGCTCGTGTTGCTGATGCGACGGCAGTCTCGATTGCGCCGCTTAAAACTGTGAAAGAAGTGATGCGTACATAAGTCAAGCTCGCTGCTCGTACTTCTTCTGGCACAAAACTATCGGCAAACTTTGGCGCGGCGCCGAGGAATATTATACTTAGAAGAAATCCCAGCATCGACTGAAATGCGATCAAAGTATGTGTTAACTGGAGGCGCTCGGCAAGTTCTCGGGACGCTTTATCCCCAATGATTACCCAGGCGGCTCTTGGAAGCCCCTCATTGACGGCCTCGGAGGCAGTATTCATATAAGTAAAGGCGTCTGTCGTTACAACCATTGAGGAATCGATATTGGCAACCCAGAGTTTCGACAATGTTCCATAAAGGGCAGGGAGGATAAATGCAGCCACATTGAATAATAGTGACCCGAAATAGCGATCCCGATGTAGAGTCAGTTTCCAAGACTTTTGTTCGTCAACAGAGGATCCGGGGTTGAATGCCATCGAAGAATTCAATGCATCGGTCTCAAGCCCCTCAGGAGTACTGTCTCGGCTTGCGTCAGCCATTTCTCCTTCCAAAGCTGTTTAGCCTCAACGATAAATGTATTCATCCAAGATCAATGCTAGGCGGCCTAAGCATTGGTCAAGTAAAGAGGTGCATTCGAATGTGAAACGCATCTTTATTGCATCTGTCCTTTCTATCTTTTATATCTCAGACATGCAGGAGGAGAAGGCGCGGGGTAGCAATATGAGGAGTCGCACAAACATATTGAGTTTCTCTTAATGGTGGCGTAGATTTACTTCAAGTTGAGGATGATTGGCTGCCCAGTTGAAGAACGTCTGCAACCGGTTGTAGGCCGCCCACGCTACGGGTGCGGAAACCATCCTATTGCGGCTTAGGCTCTTTGCCTTAATACAACCGTGTCACATCTCACCATCTAGTCAACATACGTTGTCTAATGACCTCTGTTCAATATTCTCCCGAGGGCCTCCGGCATGATGCTATGCCCAAACTAGAACTACTCAATCGTGGTGTATGAGCAGACCTGAGGGACTAAAATCTAGGTGCACCTAAAAAACGCTTGTCGTTTAGCAAAGATAAACAGAGGGCACCAACTCCGTGTCTAGCGCTACATGCCAGAACAGACAAGAGGAGGGGAACACTAAACATCGATAGAGAACTTGACAGGATCCTATTTTTTTCTGTTTTTCTACAGTGGTACATGAAGACAGTCCAGCAAAATAGGTTTACAACACTAAACAATCTCCTGTACGTATGCGCCTGTGCATAATGCATTGATATAGAGCCACTTGCAGCGATTTTTACGCCTTGATTAGACGCATGCAGTAAGAGCCTCGGCAACTCGTCTTTTCCAGGCTCTTATTATTTCATCTTTGAAGAGATGGCAAATCAGACAATTTATTCGTCCCTGCCTCTCAAGGATGGAGAGATTCGCGTGCTTACTATTCTCCCTGATGAATGGGCTGCTGATATCCGCTGTGAGCTTGGTGTGGTCTCTCTCAACAACAATCCGGATTATGCCGCCCTCTCATATGTCTGGGGCCCGCCTTTTCAGGATGGTACGCTATACATTGGCAGCCAAGAGCAACGGATCGGACGCAGCTTAGAGACTGCCCTTCGTTACTACCGTCGAGCAGGCTGGAGCATGCCGTTATGGGCCGACGCCGTCTGCATCAATCAGGGCGATATCCCGGAGCGCTCTTCCCAGGTTTCCATCATGGATCATATCTACTCGTCCGCTGCCACAGTATTCGTTGTACTTGGAGCTGGCGTCGACTTAGCTGCTAGCGACTACTTCCAGAAAGTCATGGCACTACAAGATGTCCGCTTTAGTACATATGGGCAAAAGTATTCTGAGACAACCTTGCTTCCTAGGTGGGAGAAAAGCAACACTCGGGCGATCTCTGATGATAAGGAGGCGTCAATTCTTTTCACTTTTCTGGAAAGAGCTATTAGCTTAAAGATCAACGATCATCTGGACCAAGTGCCTCGATGGGGGGCGGTATCTAAAGAAACAGAAGAGTCCCAATATCCTTGGCAAAGTCTACTCCAGACATTTGAAGATTTCACCAAAGAAGTATGGTGGACTCGGGTGTGGACCCTGCAAGAGAGTGTTGTTGGCTTTGCACCCATCTTTATCTACCGAACGGCCGCAGCCCCATGGGCTATGATTACAGACGCAGTTGGCAATATTGGTGCTCATATTACTGATTGTTGCGGCCCTTATTTAGCTAATAAGGCCCCATCAAGGTATTCTTCTGCTGTGAAGCGTCTACTCGCCCACACTACAAATATTGAGAAGACACGCCAAGTATATAGAGAAACCCGGCTTGGAACACGAGTTGATCAGCTCATTCTGACCAACATTTTCCCTAAAAACGACTTTGTGGACCCAGTAGCAGTTGGAGTTACCGGAAGCCTTGATTCAAACCTGCTCTATAGGTATCTTTGCATGCATAATAAGCGAGAAGCTACCGACGCGCGGGATAAGATCTACGCACTTTTATCTCTTACAAAACTGGGTAGCAAGCGCTCTTTTATCTATCCTGATTATGGTAGAACGTTAAAAGATGTCTATATCACCACTTCGAGGACGCTTATCCAAGAATCTGGCTCGCTCGATCTCTTGTCTGCAGCTGGACGACTTCGGAACGACAGTTTCCCATCTTGGGTACCAGACTGGTCAATCATGAATGAGTCAGATGAAGATGCTACTCAGATGAGTGCCCTGTTAATGTATGATGCTACCTATGGGACAAAAGCCTCTGTCAGCTTTCACAAAAATGATAATACGCTACTCGAGTTGGAAGGGGTTTTCTTTGATCAAGTTGCAGCCCTTGGCCAGAGACCCACGTCCGAAGGCACTAGTGGTGGAGATATCTGGCAAACAGTCTTCCAGTGGATGCAAATCGCTCAAGAGCATTCAGCAAATACTACATGGATTGAATTTTGCAGAACTATTTGCACTGGCTTATTAATATGGCCCCAGGACCAGGTTTTCCGTCGAATGGGACTCCTGACTAGAGAAATAGCCCAAACTCTGACACCCTGGGACGATCCTATCTCTGGAGAGTTTACGCGGCAGCTCCCTTCAGAAAAACTTATTCAACAGTCGGTAGATCGGATGAAGATTTATTTCTCGTTATGGTTTACAATTCTGGGGCGACAGGCGGAGCAAGGTATGGGATCAGCAGCCCCGAATCCAAGAAAGGAAGATTTTTTAAAAATTACCACCGCCCGCAAAAGGTTTGCGGTATCATCGCTAGGGCAAATCGGACTTGTCCCTTCTGTTTCGGAAAATAATGACTACATTGTCTTCTTCAAAGGATGCCGTTTTCCTTGCGTAGCACGACCAGTTGCTAGGCCGAATGACGAGACAAAGTGTTTCAAGATTATTGGAGACTGTTACATTGACGGTTTTATGGATGGCCAGATTAAGGACTTCATGATGAATCAAGAAAGCAGTCATCTTATGAATTGGGAGACTATTACTTTATGCTGATTATAAATGACACACCCGTAGACGCACCCGCGTTTCAATTAGAAGAGGAGTGCTGTCTTCATCAGTTTCTTTGTCAACTCTATGTCTACATTTTTACCATCCCAGCTACCACGATCCTCTCAGCTCCCATATACCTCTATTATTCACCAGCTTGGTAGTACCGTACAAGTAAAACATAGAGATGGGCAAGTTAAAACAGTAGCCTGCCTGGTTGCTTAAGATACATACTTTTTTTCTCTTTTTTTTTTCAAGAAAAATATTTACCTATCGACGCTCAAGGATAACTACATTGAAATTTCTTCTGAAATATACGCATCTCTGAAGATCTAGTTTGTCTATAGAGCGATAGTCTCGCGAGCTTTCCTGAAGACTTTTAGTTGTGGTCTTATGCAAATCGATCACGCATTCAACCCAAATGCCTAATAGGAGGTAAATCCACTTGAAGTAACTTATAGTCACGATTCAAATCTCCGCAACCATCTAGTATTTATATTTTTTATCAAATCTTGTAGCCTCTTCAGCTCTAGACGAGAGAAAAGAGGAGCTATTTAGCAGGCGTGTCAATAGTGGTCCGCCCCGTCCATCATCTTGATTTCCACGTCTTGATAAAAAAAGTCGGAACGATACAAAGTACAAAGATTTACTAATGCGGGCCGAACCTAGACCAGGTGTGGATAGAGACAAAGGGATGGTGTTGTCTATCTTATACTATATAGAGGTACTGCTCGGTAGGGAAGCCGACAGGATACAGCCATACTAAAATTCGCAGTTGCTTCGTGTAGAGTCATAGATCCAAATAAGAAAAAGGAAAGGAAGACCAAAAGAGCGGGCACGAATTCGCTACTTGGTGTCTCTTCGGGCCTGGAAGCGATCTTCACTCCAGCTGTGGTCTCAGTGTTGAAGAGGTTGTCCCGATTTAACCCCAGTTCAGACTTCAGAGTAAAATATGCGTCACTGTAGAGAGAAGTGCAAACCGGTCCAGGTAGCAGTATTAAGTACCATAAATAAAATGCTTTATTCTATTAAAGAGAAATGACGAAGAGAAGGATACTATTGGGGTAAGTGTGCGAGAGAAGCCAAAATTCCGCTACGCAGCGACGATGAGAGATTGGTTTACGTCTTCGATGCTCTGGCATCCAGACAGACCCACGGTAATCTCGAATTCAGCAAGTAGAGATTTCATCACATCACGGACGCCCTTCGCCCCTTCCAGCGCCAAACCCCATAAAACCGGCCGACCAATCTGAACGAAATCCGCACCAATGGCGATTGCTTTAAATCTAGAACCTTGTCAGATTTCGCTATTTGACTTTTTGATGGAATAGGTACTCACATGTCTGCTCCTGAACGAATACCACCATCGAATCCAATTGTGATCTTGCCTTTGACCGCTTTCGATATTTCGAACAGGGCGTCGAGGGAACCAACAGCCCCATCAATTTGGCGTCCTCCATGCTGCGCCAACGTTAGCAATGGAATAACCCTCTTTAGTGAGTTTACTTACGTTGCTCACAATAATACCGTCGATTCCATATTCAATGGCTTTCATCGCGTCATCTGCCGATTGTATTCCTTTCAAAACAATCGGCCCGTCGCCCCAAGCCTCTCTCAACTTGGGGAGGTTCTCCCATACAGGAGACACACCCCTCGATGTCGTAATGATGTGATAAAGCGCTGCCATCTGTTTTTGCTCGGCTGTAGCATTTGGTGACAATGGGTTGAAGCCGAGTTTTTCGTGTGCACATGCATCTTCAAGCCCAATTTGAACGCCAATACCCTGAATGAAAGGAAAATATCCACGATCCATATCACGAGTTCTCCATCCCAAATCCCAAGTGTCCACTGTCACCACAAGAACTTCATATCCGTTCTTCTTGGCGGTTTTGAGATAGGATCGTGTCAGGTCGTCATCCGTAGGCCAGTAGAGCTGGTACCATCGCGGATGGTCTCCATTTGCCTTGGCGACATCTGCAAAGCCAGTGCTCGAAGCCGTACTCAAAGTGAATGGCAGCCCCAGCTCTCCAAATGCACTTGCAGTGGCACTTTCTCCATCAGGATGGAACAGCTTTTGTACTCCTACGGGAGCCATTACAATGGGAGCGGGTATGCTCCGTCCAAAAACTGTGATATTGAGATTTCGTTTCGGGAGTACATGACGCATTACTCGAGGAACAATTTGCCACTGGGTAATAACAGCAAGTTAACATTGGGTGCTGATACTTGAGACCACACGGCAACACTTACTTTGTCAAAAGCAGCTCGATTTGTGGCAACAGTCTTTTCCAAGCCTGCACCACCTGCAGCATAATCGTACGCTTCTGGACGCAGCCGTAGCTTTGCCGCAGCTTCTAACCTGTCGTAATTTGTCGAAATTTGAGGGATCTCATTATATAAAGTCGCATTATAGTAAATTTGGGTCCCATAGGATGCATAGGTCACCGAGCTAGGATCAGGGTTCAACACTGAATCAATAAGTTCTTGTGCTGATTCAGCTGCCACGCTGGACAATCCGCCTGCTACCAGACAAGTCGCAACAGAGTACAATCTCATTTTGCAGATGCATATAAATCAAGATGAGAGAATTAATTTACGATTCTGCGAGTGATGTCAACATGCGGTGTAATATATACAAGAGGAGAGCCATCTCTATTGAATATTCAGTGTTCGTCGCAAGAAAATGACTGTATGTACTCAAGTTGCCGAAATTACCGAAAATAGCGAAATGTGACAACTCCGAAACATTACCTAGATCTGGAATACTTAGCATTTGAGATAAACTTTTCGACGCCTACTCCTTATGGCGTACGTGATCATCAGAAGGATCGAACTGCCGCGTCATTGTGAGCTATAAGCCACCCCTTGCTCGTCACCTCCCGGTATATTCGGTATCTCATAAATACGGGATCCCGGCCCCTTCTCGACTTTAGCATCCATGACCCGCGCTAGTTGTATGTCCTAGGCCAAATAAGCTTATCCAAAAAGGAGGCAAAATGGTACGCAGACGTGCAATAGAAGTGTGCTTGAGATGCCATGAGCGAAAAGTTCGCTGTGACTTGGATACTACGACGAGGCCGTGTTCAAATTGTCGGGAGCGCCGGTCGGACTGCACGCTACGGCCTAGGAAATCCTACCAGTAAGCTTCTTAGTCGCGATGTAATTTCCAACGAGACTCGCTGAAATTTTATTGCGCACAGGGCTATAAACAGGGGAAAGAGGAAGATTGTGAATGCCAGTTCCCAAGAGATTATTTCTGATGCAGTTGCTACGCCAGACTCAATTACCTTGATTGATCAGGCAAGGGTTGTCGCATCAGTCATCACAAATCCAAGTGCTAGAGCCACATGGATCTACGCCGGCGAAGGCGGTTATGGTGATATATTAGATATTTTAGGACCGGGAAATCCTACATGTCGCCACATCAGTATCAATGGATCTGCGGACACGGCTCTTAATGCTGAAGACCTGGAGTATCTCAAACTCAAAGGTTGCTTCAACCTTCCTACTAAGAGCGATGACCTTATCACAGCCTACTTCCACTTTGTGCACCCCATATTTCCGATCCTTGATGGGCCCTCTTTCTTACAAGATTACGCAAAGAGCGGACCGGAGGGAATGAATTTACTTCTCATCTGGGCCATGGTCTCTGTCAGCTCAAGTTACGTACCAATGTATTCCGGAAAAGAAACGAAAGCACTGTTCGCCATGCGTGGCAAGGTTCTGTTCGATCTTAGCGGCGAGAATGACAAAATTGTACTCATCCAATCTGCCCTCCTACTTAGGTTCTGGTTCGATGATGCCGAGGATATCAAGCAGTCCTGGTACTGGTCCGGGATTGCCTTCAGCATGGCACAGACTCTTGGCCTTCATCACTTGCCTGCTCCTGATACTCCACAAATATCCAGGGGAAAGTACAACAATTTGAAAAATCTGTGGCACTGTTGTCTACTGCGAGACTCATGGCTTTCTCACAGTATGGGGAGACCTTTACGTCTCTATGAAGCAGCGCGTAGTACCACACTAGTCCATACAACTGAGTGCCGATTTCGAGATATGCAACTTCATGCAAATTACATTTATTCAGAGGCGGAGGCGGAAGGCTTTGAAAAGATGTGGCAAAGCTCAACCACAGCCGCCCACATCTTGAGGCAGTGCCAGTCCGTCTCATCCAAGCCAACCGAGTCATCCTCTCTGGCATTATGTCTTAGAGACAGCTTGCAATCTCAACAAGACACCGGCTCAAGTTTGTTATTGTCACTGTGCAGACGTCACTTGCAGCTCTGTCAACATGCCGCATTGATTGCAATATGTCAGTCCATCGAGGATAGCGAGATGATTGAGGCAGCAGTCGATGGAATAGTTGCCGTCATCAAATTATATGATGACAATACCATCACGCATGTTCCTCCGACAGCGGTGCCCCTCATTATGCCCGCCTTGCTCATCTCCGTCTCAGCACTTAGGTCCGCAGAATTACACGTGAGAGAGCTGGGAGAGAGGAGGCTCTCTATCTGTTTTCATTTCCTGGATCAGATTGAGAAAACTTATCCTGCGGCATCAATCGTAAAGCGACTATTTGATGCTCTACATAATACCATCCGAACTCAACAGTCTAATGCCTAGGCAACACATTAAATAGATAAGTTACAATTTATATCTCTGTCGAGCTTTGTTCTCCAGCAGCACTACCACTTATATCCAGACCCGACGGGCACGGACGACAATAATGATGTCGAGTTTATCCCTCTGTGTTGGAGGCCTGGCATCGCACATAGTCCGCAGACAATAGCATTGTTCTGCTGAGCCACCTTTATGAGCCCTTCGACTCCCGGCTATTCTCCGCTCTTCCAGCCAAAGGAGTTGATATTTAGTCGCTTAGTCACTTTTGCAGGCTAACTACACATTTCTATGTAGATTTCGAAGCTTAGTCTTAGGTGTTGAACTATCCAATTCATCGACCCACGCAAGAGAACCAAATTCATCCTGCTGGTTTTAAATAAACTCCTACCTAACCGCTGAATTAAAAGAATTCTATTACCTGTAGCATGCGCACGACATAGTATAACGACTAGCGGCACTTCAACTTGAGTCCTCATCAATAGAAATCCAAGCGTGTCTAAAGTAGCCCTTGGCGCTTTCTCCTAGCCTCCCTACGACACGGACAGCTTCTTTAAGAAAAGCTGCGAAGTGCTCGTTGATTAACTTGTCAAATTCATCCTAGATCCTTTGAATGCATCCTTTCAGCTTTACTAAAGATCTCCTCGATTAGGTTCAGGTTATGTAAAATAATCGCTATAGCCGGTCACTATAGAGTCTCTTGTAAGCAGTTGTAAGCTTCTAATTGCTGTATGATATCGTCGCCCTATGATGCAGTGCTTCATTCTGCCAACGGAAACTCGAGGTCTGGGGACATGCGCTTCGAGCAGATGGAATTTGCTATACGTATAGTGCTCATTTTGACCGTTCCATTTCAACAAAGGCGCTAAGGCGGGTTGGTGGAGTGGTCTAACACGTGCGACTCAAGATAATATCTTGATCCTTCAAAAGGATTTCGCATCTCGCAAGAGGCGTGGGTTCGAATCCCACACCCGTCAGTCTTCGTTTTTTTTCTTCCTCTATCTACTCTACAGAGTAGTGAAGCGTTTGACTACTGCCTGCAATGACAAAGCTTATTTTCTTTTTTCTTTTTTTGTCTTGTCAAAAAGTAGCAGATGCGAGCGAAAAGTTTGCTGAATCCTCGGGGGATTTTCCCAGTGTCTACAGGCTATGTATATACCTCAACTTACCTGTAATTTCCAGCATAAACCCCACCACCACCACCGTCCCAGATCTCTGCCATGGACTGTAGCGTCTAATTTGCCTCAATATTTATGTTCTTGAGCTAAACTATGCAAGAGAGAAAGACAGCGTGATAGAGAGCTTCTAGCGGTCCAGTGCGGCCCAGTCCCATCAGATTTACAGCCGTTTCGCAGGCTAAGTGGCTCGGGAAGCCTTGCAAGAGTCTCTCCCAGCTCTCCAAGCCTCCACCAGCCATTTCGAGCCCTATCTTACATGCCCCCAACGTCACCTAAGATAGATGGAAGTTGGGCGCCTACCACAAGCTGTATATATGTAGTCAATCAATCTCTATAATTTAGGATCAGAAAAAGATCGAATGACCTACATATATGGAAAGTCATAATTGCTAAGCTTTTTCTTTAGCCTTCCTTCTCGTAAGTCCCGTGTATGAAACGGTGCCGGCAGATTGCTTGCTGTCAGCATTCCCCTACAGGGCTTCTGCCACGACGTGCCGGTCCAACAACACATTTATGAATAAAACAAGAGTGTTTACTCCGCAATGATTGCCTGTTTCGGCTTACTTGCGGTGATCTCACAACGACTGCTCCCTGTACTAAGTTTTCCCGTGTTATATTGCTATTTCTTTCTATTTTATGTAGGAAACGTGGTAGCCCTATCAATTACAACCCAAAGCATTCCTGAGAATGCTATTTCGTCCAGCCTTCAAACAACATTCATTGTTCTTCACTATACTCAGTCTGTTCTTCTTCCACAATAAGCCAACCTCCATTCATGAGAATGGATACGGCACTGAAGGGACAGGACTATTTCCATCACAAGAGTACATGGGATCCTGAGGCCCAAGATAACCCACACATGTTCTGCAGTTTAGCACAGTGTCTGGGTCCCACTTTTGCTTGACTTGAAGCAGCTTATCGTAGAGTCCCCCAAAGAAGACATTTTGCCAATCCGGTTCCTTCCAGTCAGCCTCGTTCTGGTACGCGGCCTGAACAGCCAAAGGTCCTTTGACAACATCCAAGGCCGCTCGGGCTGCTGCGCTAAGCTGTGTAGCAATTGCACTTGGTGTATCCGGCAGCCATGCTGCGGTAAGAACAAAGTGCCAGAGCGTGTTCCGCCAGGCAGGGTTGACGCTTGTCTCCTGATTTGTATCAGGTGTGTTGCTCGGGGCAGTTTTTAAAATGAGAAGCGTCACCTGTGGTGCCAGTTGAGCTCCTACTTGATCGACAACTGTCTGCAGAGCCTTCAAAACATTAGCAACTAGTGAGTCCACTTTCGCTGGAGACTCGAAGTTGTCCTTGGTGATAAGCCGACTGGTAAGTAAAGCTGAGATGCCGACGGTTCCACTGCGGTCCCAGTAGTCTGCGTTCCCAGAAAAGAAGCTGCTCTGACTAGGGTATGACGCATAGGAATCTAGAGTGATATTCACTCCAGGCAGATTGGTTATGAAGTCGTGGAAAGAGGAAGTTAATGATTGCAGAGTCTGCAGCGGCTCATCGCCACCTGGCAAGATTTCCATTATTGAGAGCGAGGTTGAAGAAACACCATTGTAACCCGTGATACGATTCTTAGACCACGTTGTCTGCTGATTAGATAGGGTAGTGAGGATGTTCTGTAGAAGCGTATTCTGAGTAATGTTATCAGTAGGAGTAAGGGTAGCCTCCAGACGCCAATTCGCCCAAGTCACTTGAGGGTGTAATTGGAATTTGTAGTTGATGAGAATCGCATACGACTGCCCACCTCCACCACGCATTGCCCAAAAGAGATCCGGGTCGTTGCATTTGTTAATAGTCCGGAATACCCCGTCTGTGGTGACGACATCAAATTCGATGGCCTGGTCAGCCATCAATCCGAAAGTTGGACCGAGAGGGCCGTGACCACCACCTTGACCAAATCCGCCAGCAATTCCAACAGAAAGACAGCCACCAGTCGTGACCATCATGCCGTGCTTACCAAAGAATGCAACTGCTTCTTCTGCGGTGACACCAGCACCCATTACGCCCACATTCTGTCCATTGGAGGCAGAGCAATTGCTGGCTGTAAAAGCAGACTGGAATGACATACTCTTCATGTTAAGTACACGAAGAGCCAAAGTGTTTGAAGCAGCACTGCGGCCGAGAATATCATGGCCAGTGTTCTTCACTACAAGGCGGATCCTATGCTGTCTAACGAATTCAAGAGTGGCCGTGACATCAGCAGGTGTTTCGGCGTCAACGTAAAGCGCCGATAGCCTTCCCAAAGAGCAGGTCGGCGTTTGAGGCTGGAGAACGCCTGGGTAGCAGCTCGCCGAACCACAGGCCTCCCATTGAGTAATGTCCATGGCTCCATATACTGACGCTCGGAAAGCTCCATCAGAATAGTTCGACTGAACAACGCCGCATTCGGCACTGTCGAAGTTCGGGGAACTTGGGAAGCAAGGGCTAGCCAGCATAGTTGTGACTTTTAGACGCCCTGAAATGGTTTGATTGAAGTCCTGCCATTGGGCAATAGTAGGCCAACATGACTGCCCAGGTTGGCAGTTGAAGCCAGTGGTGGCAGCATATGGTGCACCAACGACTGGACTTAGAAGATGTGCTACGAAAAGCAGTGCGGCAGCACGCCGCATGATGAGCAGCCGGTGAGAAGGCAATAATAATCAGAGAAGAATCTTATAGTGTGTGCATAAAAAAGCATATACATGGCGTTCTCCAGCTCCCTTAAGAATAACAAGACTTGCTCATCCCCACCTGTCTAAATATACGTATTCCTCAGATAGGCATTAATCGTGCTACCAACCACGCCTCCATTCCCTCATAACCAGATACTGAATCACAACATTTCAACTTCAGCTACCGATGTAAATGGCCGATTATCCCATGCGACAAACGTCATAGTTCTTTGAAGGGCGACGAATTTACGGGTAGGGCTTACTACACGAAATACGGATCTTGTACCACGTGCATATTCTTAGCTGTGACATGCCCCTGCCCTTACATACTTTGGCACCCTTGTTCAGCTCCATCGGTTCCAGGAAAATGCAATAGTTCGCCTCAAATTGGACCTGCTGACGGGAACATGGAGGCATTTTCTCCATATTTTATGTACAATTGAGCATCAACCCGACGTGCATTTAGCCAGATTAGGATCATGGCTCGGAACGCTCCGATTCTAGTCCTCTTTCTGTAAGGCTTGGAGGCTTCGATGTAACCTTTGCCGGGGCCATAATAAACGAGCTTGGAGTCCTCGGGCAAGTAATGCAAACGGGAATCGCGTGGTCACACATTGAGTTCGTCTTCGTCGGCAAAGATGGATCAAGTCACATATTGGTATCTCGGCATAATGAAATCTATTACCTCATTAGGATTATATGATCCACTGTGATATCCCTTTTGGGAGTACAGTATAGTGAAATTTTGCTCGCTACCGGAGACATTTTAGAAATTGAATATATTTCATACTGGTGGATAAGTGCTTGTAATGAAGGACTCGTAATCTTACCCATGGATACCACCTTTCCAATATACGTCATGAGAGAGGAGGGCTATGCTGAGGCCTTGGGTGTACCGACCAACAACCCACAGCAATAAGGCATATACGGCCATCGCAAAGGGACGCCTGACAACTGAATATATTAGATAGACCCGATGGCACAAAGAAGGTTATGCTCCTGATCCATCCAATCAAATACAATCGTGTAGAGGTTCGGTCAACAAATAAGGTTTTTCGTCGACATAACAACGGGAGAATGCCATCGCAGCAGATGCAACGCTACACAAACAATGGAGAAGTACTTAATAATAATATTCATTCGTCCATCGATATGAGACAAGGGAGAAATCTGAATTAAGCTTTTTGCAATAGGAGCAACTAGTCTGTCATCTCAACTCAATCAATGAACAAGTATACGCTTAGTGAATGAATACGCAGAAATTGGTTACATCGAACACCAAATAAACGCCCGGTGTCTATTTAGGCTCATGGTAGTGTCGTTATGATTATAATCTCGGAAAATCTCAGTCTAGGACTCTACATATACCAAACTAGATTATATCTTCCCGGGTAGAATTATACAATGACCTAGATGTAAGTTTTCTGTTGCACCTGGGTGTTTACCCCTATCGCCTCGGAGATCTTCATAACGTCTGTCAAAGGAGTTGTGCAGAAGATGGGGGCTTTGTAGTCAAAGCTTGCAAGGGAGGACAGTTTCTAGAGAAGAAAATAGTGATATGAGGTGTTATCGCAGTCAAGGAAAAGAAGATATATTTGATAGGCTTTTACTCTCGCCTTGTATTGAGATGAAGGCTAGATGGACCCCACGAGTATAAAGGTGATGTACAGGAGTGGCAAGCAATAACCAACCCGAAATAGAAAAAAAAGACACCAAAACTAAAATAAAGACAAAGTCGCCATAAGTTTTAACCTAACGCCCATTGTCGGCGAATCCCGCCATGCTTCCCTTACGCCGCAAGTCACCCGCTTTGAGTTTCCGAACCACTTGGTAGGACCGATCCAGTTCGTTTTCCACTGCAACCCGTATCCTAAGCGCTGCCACAGCTGGCCACACACTCCTCTCACCCCGTAGTATCCAGTAGTTCAGGGTATCTCGTGTAGGGGTTTCAAGCAACCGCACAAAGTCGCCGGCAGTAACTTCGGGGACCAACGTCATCGATGCTGCCGGCACTTGCTCATCGACTAAGAAGCGGCGGATGCTTGCGGGAAGAAGACGGAGAGAATCCAGTTGCCGCAATCGATGCCTTATTTCGAGCCCCACCATTCGGACGAGAAATGCTGACAACTGTGTCGTCTTGCTTCGGGTCTCTACTAGAGACGGGCCGTGCATGTCCGATTGTAAGAAGGGAATAAGGTACGGCCTAGCCTGGCTAACAATAAAGTGATTCACGTTGAATAACTCAGCAATTCGCCTCAGAGGGGAATCACGGTCAGTGTAGGCAGCATGGGCCCAGTGGCGGAAGTCAGTCGTATTTGCCGGAGCCCAAGGAACAATATTACCGTGAGCATCTTTACATAAGATTGTGGCTTTGGACCGCCCATATAAGGATGGCGAAGACGCATTTGAAGCGACTGCGGCTGTCCAAATCAACTATTACCATCAGAGTCAGCACAAGGATAGAGGGTCGGTGGGTTGTCGTCCTCAGTTATACATACCACATTCGGGGCGGTGATGTAGTTCAGGAGGGTTGGAACACCGGCTCCTTGACCATCCGTCGCCACCGTAATATTCAGAACTCTCTTACTGCGATTATACGCCTCCTCGAATGTCAAATCTCCAACGTTTGCTCTCACGCACTCCTCAAGCACAGTGACATCCAGGAAGTAGCCCTCTCTCGAGAATCGCCGAACTCTCCGCATTAGCGTCTCCCATCTCGATTTTAGTGACTGTTCAGCAGGGATATGGCCGTCCTCTGCGGCTCCCTTGGTCGCAAAGGCGCTTAAGTCGATGCCATCACCCCGAAGAACGGCTGGCAGCTCCTCCTCGGTATGAATTGCTACCAGCGCTGCAATCAAAGCACCAGTCGCTGTTCCGGTGATGATTCGCGGGAGCAGGCCCCTGAGAAATAAGGCTTTGACCACTCCAAGATGGCACAAACCAAAGATGGCACCGCCCTGAAGGACCAGTGTAGTTCGTCCAAACGCCTGTCTTGTATCATGGATGAAATCCAACTTCATCTGATTTGTCAATGCCTTTTCGTTGGCATGCAAGCCGGATGCCGCACTCGTTGGCAGAGCGCTGATGTCTTCCACCGACTCGGCAACTTGGGCAATGTATTCTTCGATCAGGTACTTTGTCCCGGAAAAGGATCGATTATACAGCTTCGGCACGGAGATATTCCCGAGATTGCGGACGAGGCCCGACCGGAGCAGGTTGACGAGCTGCTCATAGTTGTTCTCTTCTCGTGCGATGATTAGGGAGTCTAGTCGTTCGGTTATGAGCGCCCAATCGTAGTACTTGGACGTCGGATTGTTCCTCCTACAGGGATGATCGTAGTTAGTATGTAATGTTCATCGGTGAGGGCCAGCAGGGAAACTATGTATAGCATACCACAGGTCGAGCCCCAGCAAGTTGTCGAGATGAAGCGCCGCCTCCTCCCAGTCCTCAAAAGTCTCTGCATTGCGCAGTAGCTCAAGCCACAGCTTGACGGGGTTCTTGCGCGTGTACCAGCTCAAGAGCTTCTTCAAGGGCGTCAGAAAGACGATCATGGCGATGGGGAGCATCAATGAGAATGCCGTTACCTTGCGCCAGAAAGTAGCCACGTCCACCACCACCCTGCAGACAGCCAACACTAGCCCCATGATTGCCGAGGAACGCTTCAGCGCACCGTCAGACCATTTCACGAGGGCCGCGAGCTGTTACTCCGTATCTGTAGGAACACGTTACACAGTGGGTCGGTTCGGGTTCAGTTCGCAGTGCGCCGAGTGGGAGGAAATGCCAGCATCGTAGGCTCAACTCGTACAGTGATGATTTGTCGAGCGCGAGGTGTCCAATCCCCTTATTTCTTCTCGTATGCGGCTTTGACTGCGAATCAGCTCCGGCGCGCTATCGTTTGCTGTTGTTGTATGGTCAAGCCGCAGCAAAGCCCTGGCTGGCGCCGTGGCAATGGATGACATTTCCGGCCTTCCTTTTGCCGTTTTCCCACGGCCTGGCCGCTAATTAAAGAGACGAGCATGTGATGGATTGTTGAGGAGGTATGAGATCACCCCGGGGAGCGCGCCACAGCGCCACAATTCCGGCCCAGTCCCCGGGCTTCACAGACAGCGGCTACTGCTTGGGGTGCATAACTAGCAGCATGTACCTGGACGGAGCAGCATTATCGATATACACATGCAACAATCACATGCGCCAAGGCGACAACAGAACAAGGAACAGCTAAATTCCAGCGCCTCATATGCATATTTGCAAGTAGTAGTACTTGTAAAACAGCCTGAGCACACCATTTGCCGAGTTCTTCCTCTCAAGGAGACTGAATTCAGTCCCATACCAAGTGGAGGCGTCGCAGGGACCACATATTCTCTCAACGATTTTGACTGGGGCCATCTTACCACTGCTAGGCGCTTGGATCGAAGCGGCGTTGGGAGCCGTCGTGCTGTCCTATATGTACGGAGCAAGCTAGCTGGCTAATAGATAATATCAGGGGCCGGCTACGGATTATCGGAGCCGTCATTCGATCCGGTCACATTGATGGGTTGCTCTTCGATGGGTTCTGGTATTTCTGGAAACAATGTTCGGAATACCAATCAATTACATTCAACTGCAACAATGCTCAAAGAACTTGGCTCCCATGATTCCTGTCTGTATTGTTTTGCACCAATATCAAATAACCTGTAAATTAATTTATATGTAAAACGAGGAGCAACCAGCCCCCGTCGTCAAGCGGTTGCTCCCCCTCCATCTTCCTCAAACAAACCTCCCTAAAAACGTCTTATTCATCATCATCGTCAATGACGTTTCGCCGCCTGCCTGATCTGCCAGTGGTTTCCATCGGTTCCACTTCATCTCCTTCTGCATCCTCGTCATCTTCTGGCTCCTTGGTTCGTTGCCTCTTAGATCTTGGGGCTTCATCCTCATCCTCATCGTCCAGAATGTCTTCCTCTTCATCCTCATCAGCACCACTTTCAATTTCCTCATCATCACTACCCACAAGAAAACCATCATCCAAATCGTATTCCTCATGCCGCTTGACACCCTGAGGCAGGTCATCATCAGAGTCATACTCTGGACGCCGTCTCTTGGGTCGCGCAGAACCAGGAGCTCCTCTCTTTCGGGCAGCCCCGGAACGAGGCCCCTCCAAACCACCAATTGACAGACCACCACGACCAGATCGTCCCAGTCCACCGTCCATCTTTGCCACGGCATTCTCACGCTTTCGCTGGGCCTTCATCCGCTCTTTTTCTGCCAACTCGGCCTGCCTCTTCTGCAATTCAGGGTCCACAACCGTCTTAATAATCATCTCACTGCTAGCAGATGACTTGCTAGCCAAAGCCATTCTCTCTGCCAAGACAGACAGAGCATTGTCTCCAACAGCTTTGTTTGGTCTGATTGTATATTGTTCCGTCAGGTGTCCCACCGTCATCAGCAGATTGCTGCTTAATTCCGCAGCCGCAGCGTAGTAGTGACCATCCTTTAATTCATCATAAGTCTGCCCATGGCCCGGAGCCAGCGCTTTCTTCTGAATCTCATAATGCTCACCACCGACAGAAATCGTCACAGAGCCGTCGCTCCACCGGTAGATATTGGTATTGCTTTTCATTTCGTTCGTATGTGCATCTCGGCGAACCCGAACTACGTGCTTTGGGTGCTCTGCCTTGGCGTTTTCAAGGTCAAATTCTGACGGTCGGAAAGCTTCTTCGTTGTATGGCTCGGGGTGAAATTTGACGAATTTTGGGACGCGCATCACTCGAAGCTGCTTTATGCATGAGTGGATTGAGCTTCAGAGGACACCGACAATAGTTCCGAGCACTTACCGAGTCGTCAGATGGTTTAGGGATACGATGGCGATATGCCTGCACGGCCATAACGATTCTATCTTTGGTCTCATGTCGCGGCTGGCTCCCATCGTAATCCCGCGGCTCAGCCTCACCATATGCTTCGGGATCTGAAGCCAGATCATCGTCGTCTAGAATGCGCGCCTGGGGTGAGGCATCTCCCTCATCACCCTCATCTCCAAAAAGGTCATCGCCGCCCTCGTCGATGGCATCAAGAGGATCTTCCGAATCAGACATTATGCCCAACTGCAAAAGAGAGGAGTACCAAAAAAATTATATCAAAGAGTTTTCAGATGGCCAAAAGCGCACCAGAGCACCAATGGATTGAGTGGTGGATGGGGCGAGGCTGATTATATCGGCGACAATGCGATTTCGAAATCTGCTGCGCGAGGCACGTTTGAAGAGCGCGGTCCCAATTGAAGCAGCTCGGCGTTTGTGGCTGGTGAGACTGCACCAGCCACGCCTATGACTTTTCTCTCTCTAGTTGTGGAGCTGATGGCTTTGCTTAGTCAGATTTCCCTTGTGCCGCTGATATCTGTGCGGGTATCGCGACCAATTGAATGTTGTCCACAAGGCTGGGCAAATGTATACCGGGTCTGGGTAGCAATACAGCAACGGACTCTTCACGTATCAAAATCACTGGCCGTTGCAGTCAATAATATGATATAGCAATATTGTTTCAGTACATTAAACAGCAAAACACGCATAGTAAGGGACCAAAAGGAGACCTTTATCAAAGCAAGGCCAGCAAGACACCACATTAGGTGGTGGATGGTACAGCCATTGAACATGATGCCAGTCAGAATCTGTGAACACAAAACATCCTGTCTGTCTCATATGAAGACGGCGTTCCCTTTTACTTCGTCCTTGGCCGACAATTTCTGAAATACCACTCGATATTCAACTCGATAGACTATGCTCCATAAGAAGCCGCAATACCACTACTATAGGTTTGTCTATCAGAAGTTCCAACGTGCCGCTAATGGCTGACCTGAAACCTCCACACGCCTAAGCTATCGCTAGCCAAGGCAAAAGCGAGATTGTCCCTGCCCTCATCTCATTACTCGATCCAAAATGCACTAACTCCCCGTGCCAATACTCCGTTCTCCGTACTTTGTAGTAGCGTCCATCAATCCATCCTTATTATAACGGCTTCGCAAGTCCACGTACTACTAGTCTAAACTTAGGACCAACAACCGTCGGCGCTGTTGTACAGCATTTAACAGCTCATCCAGAGAGAACCTCATGCAGGTGCTCTGAACCCTCCGAATAGGCAGCTTTTCAAGGTGAACGGTACCGAGTGCATCCTATATCCATTCTGCACCCCTATTTTTTCCTGCATTGGATCCCGTGACAAGGCTGGAGCCACCCCCGTCTGCGGTCCATCTGTTCAACTGCACCCGCCGTTTCCACCCCGCCTTTCTACAATGTCCAACCTCTTTTCTGGGATGTAAGTGCTGCCGTCTAATACCAGTTGTTTGTTTTTGCTTCTCTCTATGAATTTCCGATTCGACTTGTTCTCTTAAAAGAGACGACGATGCAGCACAGTTGCTGCATCCCCCTTCCTGGAAAACTACCCGATTAGGCTTCATTGAGGGGAGGGGTCCTGAAACAGGGCCTCCCAGCGGTGAGGGGCAAGTGTCTCGAGCTGCCCGTTCATATATCCAGGATATCGTCGTCAATCCCATTAAATATCATCCGCGATGGATTCCTGTGGGAATACCTCATCATCTGGACTTTTCCAGTGCCTGGGTTTCTACCTCAAGTTGCTCACGTTCACACAATGGCTCTTGAGAAGATCAGGCTGGGCACCCCGGACGGGAAGCTCCCAAGGTGCCACTTTTAGGCATTATCGATATCCAGACTTTCATCAGAGCCATGCTGCATCAGTGTTGCCTCTCCGGCACGTCTCATGGGATGGACTCTCAGCATGAAGCTTCTTTCATGTCGATAATGGCCCTGACAGTCGGCAACTGGACTTGAAAACCCCCAACCCAAATCAACACATCCCAGATGCGTCCCACAGCCCTTATATACTCCTAGCCAAAGACGTGGAAAGGCTGCAGGATCAATCTCCACCCCTGATACTAATTTATTTTATTTCCTTTTTCGTTGCCCCTTTCCCCTTCTCTCTTTCTATTTATAAAGGGCACACACACTTACCATTCCCTGCACGCTTCGGCATCCGTATCAACTTAAGCCTCATTCGATACGCTAAAGACATTTAAGCGAAATCCACGCTTCCGTCTCTACTCTTTACTCCGCTATTACTGCACTGACACATCTCTCTCGACTTCTTTCATCTCGCAACTATAATCTATGCCTTTCTACTAACTAAGCCTCTTAGCAACGCTCGTCTCCGAGGCGGACCCAAAAGCCCATCCCCAACACAAAGCTCCCAGGCCCCCCTGCAGCATCCTCCCTCCGACGTCGCCTCATCTCCCAAGTTACCCTCAGCAAGGTTACCTCAAAGAACTCCTTCTATTCCTACTCCAACTTATTCTGCTCAACCCGCTGGAATGGCTGAATCGGGCGCAATGGCCAGCGGCGATGATGTTATCAACTCCTACCATCTTCCACGGCCGCTCCCGTTGTGGCTTAATTCACACTGCGCAAAGCATATTGTCAAAGGAAACTTCATGACCCTGAGTGCCCGGCCAAAGACAGTTGAGCAAGGAGAGTGGGTTGCACACCAGGGTAAGTAGTCTGCTTTTGATCCCTTTGGCAACGCTCGCAGCACTTACGAATGTTACTCAGTTGTCGAGCATTACCGCAACCTCTGGAATTTTGTTCAGGTTGTTCACGCAAAGGAAGAGAACGGAACTACTATCTGCAATCCAACGACTTGTCCTCGAATGTCAGCAGGAGCGTAAGTAATGAAGTTTTCAGCTTGGCCCAACCGTGCCTTCATTCATTCACTCACACCAAGTGCTAGTAACCACTCTTTCACTTGGCTCAATAGCCGTCGTGAGCCGGTCGAGCTGCCAGCTCATGAGTATATGACACTCATGCAGCGATGGATCACTGGCAAGATCGATGATACCGCCATCTTCCCGACTGATCCTGCCGGCGTCTCTTATTCTCACAATCCCGCCATGTCCTCGACTCCACTCTCCCAGCTCACCAACCCCGGAGAGGCCGACTGGGTCGGCAAGCGATCTGGGTTTCCGGAAAAGTTCATCGACATCTGCCAGATGGTATTCCGCCAAATGTTTCGAGTTTATGCTCACCTCTATTGGGCACACTTTTCAGAACCTTACTATCATCTCAATTTGGAGAAGCAGCTGAATAGCTGTTTCTCACACTTCCTGCTAACAGCTACGGCGCTGGACATGCTTGGAAAGCAGGAGTTGGAGCCTATGCAGCCATTGATCGACCTGTGGGCGGCCAACGGCACCTTTCCTCCAGAGTCCAAGGCCTACGAGTATGCCAACATTCGAGCTGGTGAACGATTGATTCAACTTGCAGGCGTTGTTCAATAAAGCTTTCCTGGAAAGGCTTTTCGGGGTTGATGCGAGACGTGTTTTCTGTTTTATTTGATCTAAAGTACAAGTGCCGTGAAAAGACAGATAGAGGAGAAGCTTTTTTTTTTTGGTTTTACTTGAGCCCATGCAGTCACAAAATAATAGCTGTTTCGAGCATTAGAGAGACCGGAATAAACTCCAAGTATTGCATACGGCAGAAAGTAGTTGTATCAACCCAGTGATAGAGCAGTTACAGCAACCATCTCGACTTAAGATGTCAACAGCCGCTGTAATCTCCAATTCAGACAGTCCATGTCCATTTTATAGAAGCGTGGTACGCAAAGTCCAATACGAAGCTCGCTACAAACTCACGCTCTATAAGTATTAACTTGGGTAGATGTCTCGTTGTATTGGCGTACTCTGCTACTTCCTCTGTTGTTTACTCATCAAAAATTCCACTTCTAAGATGATCTTGGTCAAGGTTACGTTAAGCCAAGACGACTCTTATCGAGTTCATTAAGAATCTCCCCGCTATGCGTTAGATATTACCCAAGTTGATACGTGAGATAGATCAGCAGACAGGGAGTGTTTATAAGTAAAATGTATCGCCCAGAAGAATTGCCGTCATCCAATTCTAGTTTTGTTACCCTTTTGCCTCCCCCTTTCCTCTTTGTATGACTTAATGTCATTCATACTATGGGGTCTCGGAAAAGTTCATAAACGTGTAGCAATGAACAAACTACCAAAGCTACTATCAACGAATGCTCTCACCCCATATAGAGTCCATCTCCTCCTTTATCTCGTTAAAGTGCTGACATAGCGCCGCGAGGTGTCAAGCCATTACTACAACCGCAACCATATATACCAACAACAAACGGCTGTATTTCACGGCCAAAACTTTCAACAATAAAATAGAAAAGTGTGAGTTGATAGTTCGTGCCCAATCGGTCCCACGTGACAGAGTTTACGTACCATCTACACCCATCATGTCAATATATAAACTAGACAAAGCAGTTGCCGCAGCTCAATAGCGACATCTAAGTTAACAATCAACATTTGCGCAAGCACAATTAAGTCTCTTATATAGAATCATTTTCACTTTAATTGGTCTTCAAGAGGAACTGCTCTCGTTCTACACACATGCCCCTCCTTTCTATAACACAAAGGAGGCCATTAGATTGGTCTTAGTCTTCATATCTACAACTTTATATCACATAGAACAAGACTCGTACCCCTTCAGCCTCAACCATTTCTTGCTCTCCCTTTATAATATAACTTAGCTCTCATGCAGTCAGACATATTCGCCGGACCAGGAATTATGAGTGTAAATGACGAATCTCTCATCTACAAAACCTTAATCCGGACTTTGCTTAACCACATATATAAACTTATGTACCGAACCAGATATACCAGATATATACTACATCTCTTATTTGAACCATCTTTATTACCCCATCTCTTCATACAGACGTCAAATAGTTTTATCCACTATTGAATAAACTAGCTATGCAGACTCCTGTGCTTGATTCACAATATCCAATCAACTCCAATTTACCCGGAAGATCAAGTGGCAAAAAGGCAAAAAATGCGATACGAATGCAGAGCCGCCGAGCAAGAAAAAAAAAACTTCCTATGGGTCAAGGATACATTGAGCCAACGCCATAGTGGCTCGAGCAAATCAACCGACACAGCAGGCATCAAAGCACCTAATCTTGCGTCTCATGCAGCATCTGTCAAGTATCATACAACTACCACCTACCATGTGCGTATAAGAAGCAGGGTCATCTGCAGCTTGACCCTGTAATGCCGGGTCCCAGTGGCAATTGAAAGGGCCCATCTTGACGAATGGTCTCTAGGTCTCCTCACATAATACATGGAGCTATTCACAGACGTACATAGACTATCCTGGGGCTCCCGGCTCGAGCAATGGCACACAATTCGTCACTGGCAAAGCCGAAACCACATGCTACCTGCTCCGTGCTCTGTTGCAGGCTGTTTCAAGAGAGGAGTCCCTCGTCAAGGTTGCAACTTGATTGCCTGTCAAGGACGTATCAGACCCTTGCCTTTGCAGTAGTAAACCCTCCGAGGCATCCATCACATCTCCCTCAAAGCAGTGCGCGCAAGACCCGGATGGACCGCGGTCCTCTCGCCCAGCTGCAGAAGCCATCATGACCAACAAGTGGAGACTTGGTGATCCTAGACTGTGCGACCTAGTCTAGGCGAGTAAGCCCATCACCTTGCACCGCTACCTACCAACGTGCTTTGTAGTACAAGTGCACTCTGGACTCAGCCTCTCATGGACGGGCATCGCTATCGCCACTAACCCGCTTCGCCCGCTCGAACAGACCATCGCCGTACATGATTAGTTTGACATGGACGGCATGATCATCTTCATCGCCATAAATAGATGGTGCTTCCCTTTTCTGTTCCCTCTCTTTCTGTCGTGCGGGCATTTTAACTTACTAATTGCTCAGCGAGGGCGCGTTAACCCCCCTCTTTCGTGTAGCCGATGAGGCTTTCTCGCCTCACATACGGAGTAGAAAAAAAATACCCTTGAAAATTTCTTGCACTAAAGACATCAAGGGCATTGTATAGCGTATTTTTTATTTTTATTCTATTATTTATTTGTTTTTCTTGTTTGACGCGCCAGGCAATAACTTGATGCGCGTTGCTGCTTTGGCTCTTCAAAGTTCTTTTAAATCCACGCCCACTCAGACTCCCCCCAGGCTGAAAGAGGCTTGGGAAGGCCTTCACCGCCAGTGTAATCGGCTCTAAGCTTGCTTCGCACTCGCGGGCAATGCCGGAAACTCAGCAAAGTCAAAGAAAGAAAACAAAGGAAAAAGCCTCCGGCAAAAGCGGGAACCGACGCTATAGCGACAATGCCGAGATCAGTACTCCGTAGTATTAGCAGTGGAAGAAGCGCCGGGCAAGGACAAAGAGAGGAACTGGGTCGTAGCTTCGACGTATTCATACGCGCCATGCCATGCGCCTGTACGGAGTACATGCTAACCTACATACATACATATGCAATTCGTATGCGTGCGGAGCGCGTAGGTAAAGGGGGAATAGATAGCGATAGGCTATGGATGATGCCGTCGAAAGATGCAAACCCCATGTTAATCCTATCATATTAGGCAAACCCATAAGGAAAAGGACCGGGCGTCCACAGACCGGCCTTGTCGCGATCTAACCCCAGCTTCCCGTTGCATGCCTGCAGCAGAAGCATGCAGCTGGCCTGTGAGAGAGGGCAAGGGTTTGAGTCTCAGGCTTGCTAGGTTTGCTCAAGAAGTGCTCGCAGACCGTGCTTGACACGATCGAGCACTTTTCAGTAAGACATGGAGTGTCCCGTGGTGTGGAGTACGTGCTCCGTCCAAACAAACTTCCGTTTGCCACAGCACATGCCATAACCTGCAAAAGCCGTGGTTTGAAGATCACGGGTGAAACATTGATATGTCAGTCCATATGACGGAAGATGGCATATGCCAATGTGTGCCGTCGGAAGTGTGTCGCCCGTCAGCTTCTTCTTCTTCTTCTCGGCCTCTGACTGACTACACCGACTTCTTCTTCCTCATGAGATCTTGGTACGACAACCCATCTGTTTGCTTGACACTTGCAGCAGCCATCCATGACACTCGTAACACTTGTTTAGAAGACCCATCTTCTTTAATTGAAGAAATGGGCTTCCATGTATCTTCTGTGTCGTGATTTAATATCTATGGGGCGCATGATTGGAGGAGCTCGTCGTTCAGTATCCATCAAGATCCGTCGAGTCGATTCACCGCCGCCGATTTAGCTCACACGCTATCACCCTTGTGCAAGCATGTTTCAGAATGGTCATCCACTCAAAGCTTACAAGCAAGGCGGTGATGAAAGCGGTTCAAGCGCTAGGAGTTCAAAGAAGTCGAAGTTCGAGCGTCTCTCTCTTTTCCGTCTGCTCCTCTAGGGTAGCATAAGACGCCGGTCCCCATAAGAGCAAAACCTCCGTCCGGATCGTGATACCGTACGCGAGGAAATGGGACCCTCCGGCGAACGGCGTTTCGGTGACTCATCTACCCAGGGTTCCGCTTCTCTCCCGTGATACGGAGAGTGAGTGTGAAATTCATGCTTCTGCGTCGGCGCACGGTATCGACCGGCCCTGTGATGAGAGACATCCGCTTGCTCGTTGCCCCTGGTTCTTCATATTTTAGCTTGGTTTGAACTGTTTGTCTCGGCTCTTTACATAAGTACTTCTATGCTTATCATCTCTCTGGCAAAAGTGTTTGGAGTTTGGGCAAAGGCGTTCGCATCGAATTCTCCATGTTGCTTGGCCTGATCGCCGCTCTAGGTGGAGCTTTGGCTGATAAACTTGATTGAACATGTAAATCGTGGTCCAGCTGCGCACTCAGCTGCCATTGCTGTCCTTGAAACCACGCTTTTAAGGATACCATCTATGCTCAATGGAGACTGGATTTCTTTCTTGTGCCTGGCTAACAAGGCACTAACACTCAACCATCGCGGGCTGTCTGAGCGGCTTCTTTGTACCTCTGCGGGACAACAATGGAACGATGTATGATGACGATCCAAGTAGCACTTTGTATTTTTGTGCCAAAAATTGCTTCTTCTACTGCGTGCATACGGAGCGGTACCAGTAAACGGTGCGCTAACGGTAGAGAAAGGTACCCGTTTCGTACTCCGTACTTGGTGGGTTCTTGCGATGCTGACCGCACATTCGTAGCGTGCATGATAATCCCAGCTCAGCTGGGACTTTAGTGCACAATCATGAGTTTACTATACGACGGCAGACACGCTATCCCCCAGTCTCTGGAATAGCTTCAAAGGAATCAACTACTTCGTTGGACGTTTTGACCTCTAGTTCCCACCTGAAAATTGAAAATGGCTCACCTATCGCCTGCTAACGAGTCAGAATTGCGTAGGCTGGACGGATCACTGCGGACATGCCCATCAAGCTACACATACGAGCTACTAGCATTCCAACTTCGCCTAGAACGAGCACTACTGGCCTGTTAGTGCTTTACTTGTATGCAAGGGCGCCGAGTGTAGTAGTCATTAGTAAGTCGACGGAGACCATCGAACAATGAAACCGATTGCGGGCTATCAGCCATTAGTTGGGCGCCGCCGTCGATGCTACCATTGGGGCAAACGGCTTAGGCATGGATGTGGCCTGTGTTTGCCGCATCGCTATGAATGGCCAGCTGAGTTAAAGAAAA
The DNA here is from genome assembly GCA_003012085.1 of Trichoderma brevicompactum. Taxonomy (NCBI): domain Eukaryota; kingdom Fungi; phylum Ascomycota; class Sordariomycetes; order Hypocreales; family Hypocreaceae; genus Trichoderma; species Trichoderma brevicompactum. The sequence goes on along the minus strand of PXNZ01000424.1, from coordinate 2,099 downwards.
GTAGGAAACGAAGGGGGGGAAAAACTCCAACCGAGCCAACCGCAGCACCCGGATGATGCATAGGCGTATGTATGTAAGTACGTGCTGGCCGACCCTCCCCACGAGCAAAGCCATTATCATGAGATAAGGAGGCTCGAAAGAATGAAGAGAGTCATCTGGGCGTTCATCATATCTCCTCACTTCCGGGATGAGCTGCAGAGTTGGGTACTGAGCCCAGCCTGACACTTCGTAACTTTTCCCCCTCTGCATTTGGGGACTCAGGCAAATGGCGTCGAAACAACATTCATAGATAGGTATCCGCAGGGGGCGCAGTCAGACCCCAGGCGAGGGAGGTACTTTGTATATCGAACTTTGCGGATCTCCGTGGTCCCCGTCCTCGTACAAAGTAGTTGGACATAACTGCAGAGATTGGGGTTTATGAGCCTGCATAACTGAAGCATGGGCTGAATATCAAGCCGGCTTTGTTGTCTCGCTAGAGACCGTCCAGGTGGCAGTCGATCATGCGATCATCAATGACCGAGAGACATCAAGAATACCAAATTCCGTCTGGCACCACCAGGAGACTTTTCCTTGGACAGCCGCGGACAGCCACTGGACGATATTGGGCCGGACGGCAGCCAAGGCCAAACCTGAGGTTCGCCTTCAGTCCTGATTGAGGCTAAGCGGCCCCAGAAGACACATCGCCGCGGTTGAAAAATGACTAACAAGTCCGATTCGAATGGGTCCAAGACGCTGTCCTGGGAAGACACGCAGAGAGGCGAGGCATTCTCAGTGTCAAATCCGGTGAACATGCCTATATTGATTGGTCGGCGGACGCACGCACTTTGGGCCTTCATAATTGGCCGTTTTTGACGGCCTTCCACAGAACACAGCAGCTTCTCCGAGGCAATGTCCAAACGGATATGACCGTCTCGTCCCGCGAGATCAAGGCGGCGCCTGGATGGAGGCGTAATTCGTCCCAGGCAGCTTCGTGGAGGGCTGGCGATGCATCAGGTCGAACGGCCTAAGGGGTGAGAAAGTAGTGTCGATGCCTAACGAGACAGGACGGACGCGCACGCGTCATGGGCAGCCAAACAGATTGAGCGTGATGGGCACAGCAAGAAACACACCGACAAAGCAGCAGCGGAGAATGGTGCAAGTTGTCGGCGGACCGTGGCCATGGCCGCTTCATATGCGGCCCATGGCACAGTGGAGCCCGAGCGCCTGGAGCCTCTTTGGTTGGAGCACGTTGGGAGCAGACCAAGCCGGAGATAGACCAAGGCCCGTGTTAAAAATATGCACCAGCCACGAGTGTCCACCGCAGAGGCAGCATGGCGCATGATGATGAGCAAGACACGGACGGGCGAGCGTTGCCAGCATCGGATGCTCTTTTTGGAGAAGATGGGGCACAATCGATAAGCGATTATCTAATATCGCGAGTGCGGTGTCACTGTGGCCCCGTCTGCTTGGTGAGCTGCATTGCCATACGCCATGCCTCTGCATTGGCTTCACTTGCCTGATACGTGGTGCAGGATGCGAGGCAACGCCAAAACGGCAAAGCGGATGACACTATCGTGTGTTCTAAATTGGTTGCTCAAAGTGCGAAGCACGAAGAGCGTGCATGCTCCATACTCTGCTCTCCCTACTTGGTGCGAGGCCAGCTAAGTTGATGCTAGCGGCAGTTGGGAGTACTTGGCGGTCGCTGCACAGCAGTACGGGCTGCTAAGTACCTACCTCACGTAATCAGAGGGTCAGGTGCTGTGCGGCGTCGCCATCCTGGCAGCCCATTACTGGTCCACTGTACGAAGGCCCAGCCCATGCGCTCGTACCTCATCAGCTAAATTGGGTAGAGAGATACCTTATCATCCACCCATCCTTGTGCCCCTCTGGTGGGCTGTCGCGGTGCGGGAGATCCAACCACATCAGGCATGAGTGACCCAGACCAAACACTGCTTCTCGCCTGATGGGCGGCGCCATGACACCCCGCCAGCAGCCCGGTATCTGCCTATCGATTTGATGGTCATCATCCTGTGACGGGCTCCCTAGCAGACGCCGATACGATACGATGGACCGATAGAGAGAGAGGGGGGGGGAGGGGGGTTGGAAGAACCGTGGAGACC